>JACXGK010010173.1:0-18369 GCA_016801125.1 Novumbra hubbsi | reverse complement strand
CTAATTATCAAACAGCAGGAAAAATAAATGTATATATTAAATGCATATGCTACACAGTCCCCTAAAATTGTTTTGCCATGGGTCACCAAAATGACCATGACAAAAAACTACAACAGTGGTAAATAGTCCTCCCTATTCCATCACAACCAAAAGCAACCCTTCAAATCAAATGCAGCACACTACTTGCTCAGTTGAAGTTTTAACTATGGTTGAATAGGTTTCTGGTAATGGGAATCAGTCAACCCCTCTTTCCAGGGTGCCACCCCCCAATACTGTCGAGACATATGGGCTGTATTTTTGCAGAAAAGAGAACTAACAACAAACAGATTAGCAGAGCCCTATGACCTGGCCCTCTAACCTGTCAACTACAGGGAACTACAGAGGTCACAGCAAAATCCTGTTCAAAGATTGTGGACAACACTGACTCTAAGGTCTCTAACCTAATGTCTCTCCCTCTAAAGAGATCCTCCATCTGACCTACAAGCCCTTAACTCTCTTATCTCCCCTACCAACCCACTCACTCAACCCACTATGTTTAAGCTTCAGAGCAGAAGCAATAGTGCCTTCTTCTGGATTGTACCTGTAGGCTCTGAAAAACTGTCCCTCTAGCCATCCGTGCAGTTTGATGTGCCTGTCTGCAGCCATATATGGTGTTGACGATGTCAGCCAGTAGAGAGCAAGATTAGTCTGAAAGAACACCACAGGCCCTTAAGTTTGGCAGTATGATCTTATCCAATGTCATGCCCTGGCTACGGGCCCCTGGCCATTTCAGGGCATGCCGGCTAGAGAGGCCTCTAGCCCTCTCAATGCCATTGTGGGCTCCCCAGTCTGATTGGGGAGCCTACTTAGGCTAGGCTACAGCCACACTCGGTGTGGTTTATTATTGTTTATTCCCTTTTCACGTGAATGCTCTACACGTTATTTGTATATCGTTTCATGTTAGTTAGGCCTTTCATTTACGTTTACAGTTTCGTGTAGTTTGTTTTGTGTCTTTGGGATTAAATACACCTTTTCTTTATACAAAATGTCTGCATTTGGTTCAACTCCACACCACAACCGTGACATCCAATCTGAAAATATACCTTTTTTATACTTACAAAATGTACAATTCTGTAAATTCGGATTGTGAGAGTGCAGGGGTAAAAAATAACTCTTATTGTTCTTAAAGTGTAACGATGACTTCCAGTCTGCACTCCTGCGGAATATTGTCCAAACTCATTTGTTATATTAAAAGCTATGATCTCACTGAAGCTTTATATTTCATATTATTGACACTCTTAAGCAGCACAGTCTGCAATTCCTTCCATTCCCATTTAAATTAAACAATATTCACAGGGCATCGTTTGGCAAATCTTCCTCTGCACAGCTTCATGTTTTTCGACCTTTGTCAGTCTCAGTCATCCCACTATTGACATGACCTTTACAATAATATACACAACTTTCAGAACCTGAACCCACTCCTATACATTCACTCATACAGATGTAGAACAGGGACCCATAATGACTCCAACAAACCTGCAGATATTTCAGTCAATCCCACAGAATTAAACATGTTTGTACGGCAAATCCATACTTTGCGGGAATGGTGAAGTACTTAGTGTAATAACTATTTGGTTAGATCAAGCGAAGGTGGGGCCCTGAATTACAGGATAGTGTGCGTGGAAGCTGCCACAAGACCACAAGATTAAGCAAAAGTAAAAAGCACTTCATTATCAGATTTCATACAACAGTGGAGCATCAGATAGGCTCTACGGCATATATTTACAACGGTAACACTTGATTAGTACACCTGTCCAGCCCAGTAGTTGACACCCAAGAACAACCATCTCAATAGCGCAGTCGCCCAGCACACTAGTCAGGACACCTAAATAGGATGTGGATATTTATCCACTCTGCACCCCACACAATCATGGCTGGAATGTAAAGTCCCCTCCCTCTGGCACTATCCTCACCCTTGTCATACACATACGGTATCCCCCTTTCTGTCACCCCGCTGATGTAAACAACATATACTAACACTCACAAATAACACAAAACACAAGCAACTATAAGTAGTTTAGACATCAGACTTAACTGTCCGTGCCGACGAGACCCAAGGCTTGTGGCATCGTGCCAACCAGACGTGTGAAGCAAAGCCAGCGGGGGACGAGTGTAGTAATGCACAACGCGAAACCAGGTCCTCGGTGGCTATTCGAAAACCTCCCCTTAAAACAAAATATGTAATTGATTGCGTCTAAAATAGCTAGTACTGTTAACCAAGTTAGCGTTTTTATATTAAATAACTGACTTTGTCAAAATAAACAAAAAACAACGTTGCGACCAAGCCCCCCACCCGCCTCGCTGTGCAAGGGGTTGTGGACTATTCCACCCAAAAAAAGGCATAATATTTTTTAGCGTACTGTGTTTTGGAACATACTAATTTTGATGATGGATTGTTCTGGATTCGTGGCAAAAGCCAACAACTTGGACTCCAGCCAGGTGTTTACGGTCACTCGTACAGCCCTTAGACACAGACGCCATCCGCCCCCCAGCAGACTGCATTCTTTCTGCCTCTGCTCTTCATCAGAGCTGAGGCTTAACACACATATGGCAGTTGGAAAAAACGAACTGAGAAATGCAAGGCTCATACTGTTTCATACTGTTCTCATGAGATAACAATTAGATGTGAAGCCATTTGTGCAGACCCTTATGAAATGCTTATAAAAACTGGTTAGTGACTCATGTCTAAATGCTTATTTGTCCACCTGTAGCTATGGAGATGTGAATGATTGTTGTAGTGCTCTATTCCCCATGAACCAGGCTGTTTTATGATCTTCATGATATGGCACCACCTCTAACAGGCACCAGCATGAGCTGAGTGGAAATTACAGAGCTCCTCATGGAGAACACTCCCCCAGCCTTCTCTGACAAATACTCTATCTTGTTGCATTGTGGGGGCTGATGAAGTCACCATGACTGTGTTGCTGTTTGTCTGTGGAGCTAAAGGACCTCTAGGGGTCTGGGGGATATGGTTAAAATGAAGGAGGTTTACTGAATAATTTGGTTTACTCTTACCAAGTTAATTTGTTTAAGCTGTTCTGAAAGTGCACGATACTCCTTTGTAACGACAGCTCGAAGATCGAAATACATGTGTTCTGGTAGGGGTAGTCTGTTGCTCTGTTTGTTCAGGTTTTACCCCCTCTGTTGCACGGAGGCCATTGACACAGCATCTGGTTCTAACTAAACACTGCCCTCCCCTTCGCCCTCCCCCGTCATGAGGCCTTTGAGCTTCTTCTAGCTCCTTCTCAGCACCTCTCGCCTCTCCTACTCGGTCTCTCCGCCTCTAAAGTGACTCCCCCCTTGTCCACTAACCATTCCTTTGCTTACTCCCGTCTCTCCCCTCTGGTTTAAGTTGTCTTCTCTTTTCAGGTCGCCTGCTCCCATCATGAAGTATGAGGATTACGTCCGGGGTCTCTCCGTGTTCCTGGCTCTCTCCATAGGATGGGCACAGGGCCAAACACAACCGCAGAGTAACTACACCAGGTAGGGACTGTGGCAGTAAGGCTTGCTGGTGTGTGTTCAGAGTGGACGCTTTAAAGCCCATTTATGAGTGAAAATATCCACAAGGTTAGGTTTTTACAACATTTCTATTGTTATGTAAAGCGTAGGTGTTTCAGAGAGTGTGATGTATGTTTTTAAATAGATTTTAAAAAAATAACCTCAGTATCTGTTATACTTTAATGTTAACTTGGTGATATGGCAGTGCTGTTGTGGTTGTGTACAGTCCATCAAGATAGATGGTGGTTGAGCTCCCCCAGATGTTAGTGCTTTGGGGTCTGGCTGTTCATCTGCCTGTATGTCTGACTGTGTCTCTGCCTGTATGTCTGACTGTATGTATTGTCTGCCTGTATGTCTGCCTGTATTTCTAACTGTTTGTTTGCCTGTATGTATTGTCTGCCTGTATGTCTGCCTGCATGTCTGACTGTATGTCTGACTGTATCGCTGCCTGTACGTGTGCCTGTATATCTGACTACTTGTATTTCTAACTTCATGTCTGCCTGTATTACTAACTGTACGTCTGGCTGTATTACTAACTGTACGTCTGGCTGTATTACTAACTGTATGTCTGCCTGTATTACTAACTGTACGTCTGGCTGTATTACTAACTGTATGTCTGGCTGTATTACTAACTGTATGTCTGGCTGTATTACTAACTGTACGTCTGGCTGTATTACTAACTGTATGTCTGCCTGTATTACTAACTGTACGTCTGGCTGTATTACTAACTGTATGTCTGGCTGTATTACTAACTGTATGTCTGCCTGTATTACTAACTGTACGTCTGGCTGTATTACTAACTGTATGTCTGCCTGTATTACTAACTGTACGTCTGGCTGTATTACTAACTGTATGTCTGTATTACTAACTGTACGTCTGGCTGTATTACTAACTGTATGTCTGCCTGTATTACTAACTGTACGTCTGACTGTATGTCTGACTGTATTACTAACTGTACATCTGCCTGTATTACTAACTGTACATCTAACTGTATGTCTGCCTGAATGTCTGCCTGTATTACTAACTGTACGTCTGACTGTATGTTTGCCTGTATTACTAACTGTACGTCTGACTGTATGTCTGCCTGTAATACTAACTGTACGTCTGACTGTACGTCTGACTGTACGTCTGACTGTATGTGTCTGTGTGGAGTTGGATCAAGATGTCTTGGCTCTCGTCAGTGGCCCCTCTCTTTCTCTCTCCCACTTTCTCCTTCCTGGGGTTCTGGATGTTTGAGCTCCTATAATGTGACAGAGTGCATGCTTTCTCTGTGTAACTTAGTTCAGCATCTGGCCTTGGCTTGAGTCCTGGAAAATACATTTGGACTTCTATAAGAGGGAATGGTAATTGACACAGCTTTGTGAACAAATGGCCCATGAGATCAATTTGGTCAGTTCTTGTGCCTTTTGAGCTTTTTGACCTTGTTTCTTCCTTGATATTCTCAGCTGTCATCAACACCTGTGTCTCCATTGCATTTGTGAAGCCACTGTCGTGTGTTCAACACCTGTGTCTCCATTGTATCTGTGAAGCCACTGTCGTGTGTTCAACACCTGTGTCTCCATTGTATCTGTGAAGCCACTGTCGTGTGTTCAGCACCCGTGTCTCCATTGTATCTGTGAAGCCACTGTCGTGTGTTCAACACCCGTGTCTCCATTGTATCTGTGAAGCCATGGTCGAGTGTTCAACACCCGTGTCTCCATTGTATCTGTGAAGCCATGGTTGAGGGTTCAACACCTGGGTCTCCCTTGTATCACCACTCCACTGCTGTGCGATTAGATATTCATCCATGACGTTATGTTGGCTGTATTCTAGGTTTTCCGGCATATAAGCACATTTTGTGAGTTTAATATTTTTGGAATAGGAGTTAGGAATAAATATTTGAGCAGACGTGCACATTCTGATGTGATGGGATAGACTGGGTGGCTGGGACAACAGGGGGTAGAAATGGAAACATTCACGGAGGTCTCTTTAAGGAAGCTCCAGTTAAGGACACCATAACCACCACAATCTCCGTCCAGTCTCCATCCTGTCTACCCCCCCACTCCCTCTCCTGAAACGGACACCAGTGGGCCATGGGGAAGCGTTATTGTTGGATGACTGAGGGGATTATCTGTTAAGGAATGTAGTTACAATACTTGGACTGTGTGAGTTTCGATTCAGAAGGTCATAAACTCAAATAGATAATATTGTATTACTCAACGTGATAAACTCTGGCTAATGCTTACTTCGTTACTGTACCCCAACTATTTTCTCAGGCCATCGTTCCACTGTGGAGGAGAAATTGTTGCTGATTCAGGCTTTGTAGGAAGTGAAGATTTTCCAAACTACTATAAACCTAACAGTAAATGTACCTGGCACATTACAGTGAGTCACTGGCCATACACCACATACCCCACACACGTCATAACCCTGAAGGGTACATACAGACTGACCTAAAGCCTCTACCGCACCACACAACCCACACACGTCATTACCCTGATGGGTACATACAGACTGACCTTAAGCCTCTACTGCACCACATACCCAACACACGTCATTACCCTGAAGGGTACATACAGACTGACCTTAAGCCTCTACTGCACCACATACCCAACACACGTCATTACCCTGAAGGGTACATACAGACTGACCTTAAGCCTCTACTGCACCACATACCCAACACACGTCATTACCCTGAAGGGTACATACAGACTGACCTTAAGCCTCTACTGCACCACATACTCCACATAGGTCATAACCCTGAAGGGTGCATACAGACTGACCTAAAGCCTCTACTGCACCACATACCCCACATAGGTCATAACCCTGAAGGGTGCATACAGACTGACCTAAAGCCTCTACTGCCATCCCTCTGAACTCCAGGTCCCAGAGGGCAATGTGGTCATGCTCTCCTTCCGTATCTTCGACCTGGAGGCTGACGCCATGTGTCGCTATGACTACCTAGATGTATACAATGGCCTCTCCAACTTGGTGCAGAAGCTGGGTAGGTTCTGTGGAACATTTCGGCCTGGTACTCTGATCTCCACCTCCAACACCATGAAGCTGGATATGGTCTCTGATTCGGAGACAGGAGGGAGGGGATTCCTGGCTTACTTCAGTAGTGGAAAACCAAATGCAAACGGTGAGCTTTACTGTATCTCTTGGGCATTCTGTCGAAGAAAAACCTTTCTTATTTCTTATGTTATTATTGCTCACTTAATATACAAAAGGTTATACTTTACCCTGCCACTGTGAAAACCTTTATTGACCTGAGGATTTATGTATTTGTATATCAATCATTTCAGATCCCCAATTCTGTGGAGGCAAGCTGACAAAAGCCCAGGGTGAAATTAAAACACCAAACTGGCCTGAAAAAAATTACCCAGCAGGCATCAGTTGCTCCTGGCTCATCACAGTAGAGCTGGACCAGGTCATTAGTTTTCCATGCTCTTCATATTGCCTAGCACTGCAATAGAGTCTCTCATTATGTAACACAAGAACAACAGAACTGAATGTGCACCTAAATACTTAAGTATGTTACAGGTACAAGTGACAGTGACTTTGTGTTCCGCATTCTGTGTATGGAGTAGGTGATACAGGTGAAGTTCGATAAGTTTGACGTGGAGTCAGACAGTTACTGCCGCTTTGACTATGTGGCCTTCTTCAATGGTGGAGAGAAGGATGACTCCAGACGCATTGGAAAATACTGTGGTGTAGTTAGCCCTGAGTGAGTGGTACAATACTGTGTGTGTAGTTAGTTCTGAGTAAGTGTTACAATACTGTGTGTGTAGTGTGTAGTTAGCCCTTAATGAGTGCTGCAATACTGTGTGTGTAGTTAGTTCTGAGTAAGTGTTACAATACTGTGTGTGTAGTGTGTAGTTAGCCCTTAATGAGTGGTGCAAGACTGTGTGTGTAGTTAGCCCTGCGTGAGTAGTACAATAATGTGTGTGTAGTTAGACCTGAGTGAGTGGTACAAAACTGTGTGTGTAGTTAGACCTGAGTGAGTGATACAAGACTGTGTGTGTAGTGTGTAGTTAGCCCTGAGTGAGTGGTACAATACGGTGTGTGGAGTTAGACCTGAGAGAGTGGTACAATACGGTGTGTGGAGTTAGACCTGAGTGAGTGGTACAATACGGTGTGTGGAGTTAGACCTGAGTGAGTGGTACAATATGGTGTGTGTAGTTAGCACTGAGTGAATGGTACAAGAATGTGTGTGTAGTTAGCCCTGAGTAAGTGGTACTAGACTGTCCATCAATCCTAACCTTTTGTATAATTTTCTGGCACAGACCCATTGAGTCTGTGGGGAACGTTCTCCTGGTGCAGTTTGTTTCTGACCTCAGCGTGACCGCCGATGGCTTCATGGCCAGTTACACAAGCTTCCCCCGTGGATCCAGTGCACCCACAGTAGGCAACACGGCATCAGGATCCCGTACTGAGTCAGTCCCCCGGAAACCAGCTGTCAAACCCATCCTGCCTGAGAGAACTGTTACCACCACCCCCACCACCACCACAACCCCCACCCCCGACACCACCCAGCCCCAGGAGCCCACTACTAGGCCCAAACCAGTCAGGACTCGTCCAGCCAAAAAAACAGGCTCAGACAATACCGGAGTTAGACCAGGTGGCAAAAGGCCAGGTAAGAGAAGCTTAATCCCTAAAAAAGAGGAAGTCTTCATTAATTTAGGTTGCACTTCCGCATTACATTTTGGGAAAATGTACATTATTTAAAATGTAAATGTACTTGGGTTCATCTTCCCATTCCTTATTTAATAACATGGTAACTTATTAAAACCATTATGAAAACTTGGTCGGAGGTTAAGAAATATGAAATATGTATGCCATACTCTTAGTAAAAGGGAGTTTTCAAAGCAAATATTAGTCCAACTCTTGAACTTTAGTAAAATAAACAGAAATGAAATTACTTTGGCTTTCCATGTCACTATATCGACCATCGCTCATCTACCAAAAAGTTGGTTAGCTTGTTCGCTTTCTGCTTAATGTTGTGGCATTGAAGAAGGCTTTTATTCTAACCATCTAAAAGGGTTGCTTGTGTTATCGATTCCCAGACATGTCTTAACTGCGTTAGATCCTTTTAATGAGTAAAAGGCATTGAAAGAAATGCTTTAACCTTTTTTTGCACTTTTAAAAATATTAAATTGTTGAAAAAAAAACAAAAAAGGGTTTCCCAAGCCTAAAAAGTATATTATTGTTAAATCAAATACTATTAGTCAAGGGACGAGATGTACCACCCAATTTAGGACTCTGGGTTTACATAGCTGAGGGTTATTTGTATACAATGCAGTGTGTTCATGACGGTGTAAACCATTTTTTCCATTTTCTAGTTCCGGTGAACCCACTCTGTTCAAAGGCATGTAAGAGGGATGGAAACATCAAGAGCAGTTTCTGCACCAGTGAATTTGGTGAGTTCCAATGGGGGCGATAGCATTGTTAGAGAGCTTCATTTAACAACCCCCCCCCCCATCATTGCACAGTGTTTTGAGTTCACAGCAAGTTCACAGCAATACGCAGGCGATTAAAAAGTTCTAATCTCCCACCTTCCCCACCTCCCGCTGCCTCGCTCACCTCCAGTGATCACAGGGAAGGTCACAGCGCTGACCCCTGGCCCCGAGGGCAGTGTCCACATCAGTGTGTCTCTCATCAAGGCCTACAAGGCTGGCCGGCTGTCCATAACCCAGGCCGGAGAGATCATGTCTGTCAAACTGGTGTCAGCGTGCAGGCAGTGTCCTGTCATCCGCAGAGGTACACAGTGTGTTCACCCCGTCAATCTGACCAGCATAGCCCCGCCCACTGCTGACCTATTAGCAGAGGCCGTTGTGTTTTTCTGTTTTACAGTTGTGTCCTAACACGGGTATTTTGGATGGATGTCTTTCTCAGGTATGCCTTACATCTTGATGGGCCAGGTGGATGAGGACGGGCGAGGAACGATGGCCCCAGGGGCATTTACTGCCCCCTACAAGGCCCCACATCACAAACTGCTATCCAAAATCAACAGCCAACCGTGTTAACTTTTCACACCCAAGTCCACCGGTGAGAGACCAGCACCTTCCAACTGGTGCAGGGAGACTGTGACGACCACGTGCCCTAAAAGGATCATTGTCCATGAAGGATCTGTTTAACTCCTATAATGTTGGGTGGCACTAAATGAATCTCCTTTCATGGGTCTACAGTGTCACCGGTTAAGATTAAGTGCCTTAGCCAGAGTTTTACCCACCCCACAATAGGCCAATATCGTATTATTTTTGTAGTTTTATACACATGCAAATCTCAGGCCTTGTATTTGTAATTTATGTCTCTAAAAAAAAATCATAACACATGGTTTCTTCTGTATTCAAGTTCTGTCATGTTCAATATCGCCCAACTTTAACACATTTACGGTGTGCCACCTAGTGGTGAGATTTTAAAAGTCTAGACCCTGTGTGCCCCAACTTTTTTCTATGAAGGGCCAAAAATGTAAACTTAACTGAGTGCCGTGGGCCGAAAGTAATGTTGCATTATACCAAACTGTATTATATTATATGGAGTGGCAGCCAAATCTAAGGTCCCGCAGGCCCATAGTTTGGGCACCTCTGGTCTAGACCTTCCATTCTTTCCTTTTCTTCTTCCATCCTTTTTTTTAAATGAATAGGTTTCAATTGGATATTTTCAATTAAGACTTATTTTATATTAACTATGGCACATTTATTTTGTCAAGAGTCTTGTATTCCATAAGCAATTACAAGGCCACATGCCTCTGGAAGCCCCTGGTGGACTTTAGTGTGTTCCATGTAATCACTACTGAGTGCCATCACCTTGCTCTAACAATAGGCTTTATAGAAATCTAAGCTATTCACACATTTTAAAAGATACTGTTCCCTAACCAACCGTAATTATTTGCACATCACATACAGTAAAATAGTGTAGCTTTGATTATTAAAATATTACATTCTAAATAAAATGCATTTTCAAATGTCAGATATGTAGATGTGT
This sequence comes from Novumbra hubbsi, assembly GCA_016801125.1. NCBI lineage: Eukaryota > Metazoa > Chordata > Actinopteri > Esociformes > Umbridae > Novumbra > Novumbra hubbsi. The sequence continues at coordinate 7,866 of JACXGK010010173.1, read as the reverse complement.
AGTTTATAGGCAGCAACAGTTCAGGATAAATGTCCTTTACCCTTCGTAAGATATTAAGATTATTAAGATTATGTTCATGGGAAGTAAATGTAATAATAACATCATGACTTCTAAAACATCTGCAGTTCAGTGCTCTGATATTGGTTGGACACGTTGTTCACCTTCCATGTTATCTTTTTAGGATTATTAGTGAGAATACATTTTACATAGCAAACAACCATATATTCAGTACAGGAAGGCTACATGTATCTGTCAGGTGAAAAGAGCACATTAGGCACATTTAGTGAATATGGAAAATTTGGTTCAGACGAATGAAATCAGTTCATAAATATCAGAAGATATCAGCTTTCATACCAAATACAGCGCATCAGAGACTAGTCTCTACTGGCACCTGCAGCTGACAAGGAGGGAGAGACTAGGTGCTGGTCTCAGGGTACAAGGCCCAAATCTATTTCCAAAACACAAACCAGGCCCGGAATTGTTTTTGGGGGTTTAGGCTGTTATTGACCTTAGTGGCCCTAGCAGGAACATTAGTGAGAAACACTGGTGTACAACATTGCTATAATGCAAAAGTGCCTCCAATTGGTTTGTGCTTCGTCATTTCAATTGAAAGAAGTCATGACTCGATTATTGGTTTGAGTTGACAAGGTACGACTAAGCTGGTAAAACCAAAGAAAGCACTCATATTATCCAAGGATGCAGTTACGCTGACAACATAATGCCATGGTCATGTGTTAATATAAAGTCTGCATAATAATGTTGCAGATTATAACATTTACCACACTTGATACATTTCACATTTGCTTGGGTCAATTGGGTTTACTGTTTATTGTAACCACTATTTGTCATTCTAATATACTATAGTAATGAAACAGGTAAAGGTATAAAACAGGCAACTGTGTATATTTAAAAAATATACAATATATGATATCCATGTTAGATAAGATATGCAGGTATGTTGGTATTAGGACAACTGCTTTCAAATGAGCCAGTGTTACCCAATACACTGAATGGATGCTTATGTGAAATGATTTGAAACATACCATGTTACTGAGTACTTCAAAATTTACTGGAGTATTTCTCAAGGTATCAATGTGTCTTTTTTCTCACATCTATCTCACATTCAATATTCAACCCGTTGCCCATCCATTTGTTAAACACGTCTGTTTACACAGTTAAATTAACCTCTATAATTTCCTCCAGCTTAGTCACATTACTTCGTGTTAATCGTTAACCAGTGTAGACTGTCTGCCACGAAGACCTGGTTTGTTGAGAACATCCCCAGGTGTACCAAAATACAGTCTTAATCATAAAAGCTGTTATAGGACAATAGAGAACATGGGCACAACTAGAAGCACAGTACAAACGTTAGATAAACTGGAAACTATTTACACCAACCCAAAATGTAAATTAAAATGTACAGTAGTACCAATGTAGCATTTGCGTGTACTGATGATGTCTTAGAAAGGATCACAAATAGAGTACACAGTAAACGGTGCTAACAAATATCACGTTAATTGTATAGCTGTGCAGTAGTTATACCTGTTACTTGAGAATTTTTTACAGCAAACCCATTAGGCATAGCAGACAGAAATACACAACTTGTACTCTAGACCAATAAATGAAGTGACAAATTATAAAATAACAGGAGAACAAGAATGCACTTTAAGGCAAGAGTGTAAACCACATGTCTCATATCTACAAGGGTTTACAATAATTTTTCAAACACATTCTAATATTCACCGGACAATTCTCCAAAAAAGCTTAGCAGTCTTCATCTATCGTAAAGCATCTCCAACCTTGGCATTAACTGAGGCCCTTAACTATAAACAAGAGTGAGATCCCCATGTCTGGACAGGTTCATTGAAGCAAATATATACAGTCCATAGTAAGACAGTTAACAGTTTTTGAAGTGTGATTCTACAGCTCGAGCCTTTGGGTCAATAGGTGGCATCTATAACGTTGCCTTCCATTTGGTGTCTATAGGCTACCCTGGCCTTGTGGGAAAAGTAGACAAGTCCTCCAGCATCATCACTGGCCTGGCTTGTCGGAGCAAACTGGGGCTCTGTCTCCATGCGTGGAACTACGCAGGAAAAAAGAGAGGGAGGAGACATTAACAGGCACGAATCTCATCTAAGGAGAGATTAGAATAACTGATGTTGATTAAGGGTTCTCAGTCTAACATTAAATTACAAATTATTTCTCTCTAGGGAGAGATTATGATAATTTATGTTAATGAAGGGTTCTTAGTCTAACATTACATTCCAAATAATTTCTCTCTAGGGAGGGATTATGATAACTGATGTAGATGAATGGTTCTCAGTCCTAACATTACATTCCAAATATTTTCTCTCTAGGGAGGGATTATGATAATTGATGTAGATGAATGGTTCTCAGTCCTAACATTACATTCCAAATATGTTCTCTCTAGGGAGGGATTATGATAACTGATGTTAATGAAGGGTTCTCAGCCTAACATTACATTCCAAATAATTTCTCTCTAGGAAGGGATTATGATAACTGATGTTGATGATGGGTTATCAGTCCTAACATTACATTCCAAATAATTTCTCTCTAGAGAGGGATTATGATAACTGATGTTAATGAAGGGTTCTCAGTCTAACATTACATTATAAATAATTTCTCTCAAGAGAGAGATTATAATATCTAATGATGATGAATGGTTCTCAGTCCAAACATTACATTTCAAATCATTTATCTCTAGGAAGAGATTATGACAACTGATGTTGATGAATGGTTCTCGTTCTAACATTACATTCCAAATAATTTCCTAATTTCCCTAATGAACACAGCATTCAGCTCTTTGAAAGTGATGCCACTGGAAAAGAAATATAAACCAAAAAAGCATCTCACTCCCGCATGAACTGCAGCTGGTGTTCTCACAGGCTTTGGAGGAGCAGAGTCTGGCCTTGCCCCTGCCTTTGCACTTCCTGTACCAGGGAAAACACTGAAAGACCTTCACACCCATGGGGGCAGCCGTCAGGGGAGCCCGTCTGAAAAGACACAACACTGGTCTGTTATATAATTATGCATTAGGAAAGTCTCAGGACCCATAATGCTTTACGTACTGTGCCACGTGAATGCCAAATAAATCATGTAACTTGTTCCAAGAAACGTGAGCGCTATTTGTGAAGGGCACTTCAATGGACACACTCAGAATTTGGCCTAAATGTGTCATTCTGATTTGGATGTAATACGTAATAACATTTCTTAATTGCTATCTATTACACCCAAGACAGCGATTGCTTTAGTTATTTCTTCCACTATTTGTCTTAAGGGTTCTTCCCTCAGGTGGCTGTGGACCACTTAAATAATCACTTCAAGCAATGACAAAAGAAAATCCAATAGCTGAAGCTTCAAACAGGCGTTTCATCAAAAGGAGCTTCTAAATGATATCTGTTATGTTGACTGCAACCCACATGTCTGCCAGACAGTGTGCTGGAGCCACAAGCTCAAGGACGCCAATCTAACAGACATAATATACTTGGGGTCCAAGATACACAACCTCATATTTTTTTACTTTTCCATTAACATTATATAACTATATTATTCGTTGGGACTGTACAAATGTAGTCATCCTCTAATGAAAGTCCCCCCACCCTCTTTAATCTCCTTGCCAGTTTAGAATCAGAGTTGTTTAATCAATGTTATATCAAGCAGCAAATTCCACGAGGTTAAAACCTAGTGCGTAGGGGGAGAAAGTGTTGTTATCACAGATCGCAAATCCCAGGAGGCTTAAGGGAAACATTGGGAAGAGGCTGATCCCAAGTCATGTTCCCTCTCTGTACAGTACAAGGTAACCCTTTAGCTGGTAATCCCCAGATGCCCCACTAAACTGGTATTGTGTTGATGTTTTCTATTTGTCGCATATACATTTAGGGTTAGGGGCTATGTCCACTTCGCCTTTTCAATAAAAGTGCCTTACACTTATTCTCATTGCAGACCTGTCGCGGTCAACCGATGAACTAAAGTAAGATATTGATAGCCTACTTGCGTTCTCTGAAAGGATTGTTACATAAAGCAGCACTCAAAAAGCAGCAATAGGATAATCTGTAGTTAACAGTGATACTGGATAAATGTACGTAGATATCAACAGATCAAGGCAGACAGATTCAGTTGAGCTATATATGTACATTACATTTTTATTTTATTTAATAATTCATTTAAAATGTAACCATGCTTATTGACCTATAAATCGAATTAGAAAGTATGTGTTCTTAATACTACACCAAGGTTATAAGCGCATGAAGAAATTATTTCAACATTTAACAATTAACATGTATTACGTTGTCCTCCAAAATTCGTTGAATTCGATGTACTACTTCAGTTCGTTCAGCATAATTTACAACTAATGCACTTCGAAGTAGGTGGTCCAGGGAACACATGACATGGCATAAAATACATGCATATCACTACTCTTTTGGAAAATACTTCTTAGTGCTATTATATAATCAACAAAGCAATATAGTGTATAACTCACCTGTAAATCAAATATCCAACTGTTCCGAACTTGTTATCTATTGAGTAGGTTGTCTTAAGAGTTTCTAAGAAATTGTATACTTTGCTCTTTGAGGTCTTATACACTTTGATGTCGCAAGGTAGGCAGATCTCATTCCCCAGACTGATGCTATAGCGTAAATGCCACCTGCCTCTTCACCTGTCGCGTCTATCAATCCCCCTCGGATACAGAGGGCATAGGAAATTTCCACTGTCGACTCCGCCTTTAAATAGCTAATCCCTTTAGCGAGTGTCTCCTACACAAATCATGCCGTCATCCGACGGTGTTCCCAAATCACACTTGGTGTGTGAGATGGCAACTTGGCAACGGCAGACTAGTATAGCGTTCTTGTCAATTGTCTCTGTGTTTTTATTTGAATTGAAATGTTGAAATGTTTCCTTATTACGAACTGAAAACTAAAAGATAGATGAGGACCCTGATGCAATTTGAAAAGACTTTAATTGTCAGTGGCAAAGGGTAAAGTTTTCCTTTTCCAAACCACCTAGGTGATATTAGAAACCCATAGTAACTCATTAATAATACAAATTGTTAACTTCCTCCCTCTAGCTTCTACAAGGAAAATAGCACAAACAGTGTGTTTATAAATCTAGATCAGGGGTGCCCAAACTTTTCCTATGAAGGGCCAAAAATCTAACTTGACTGAGGTCCAAGCGTTCTTGTCAATTGTTTGTTTACCGTAAAATTGTATTGACATTCATGTGTTGACATGGGACACCTATCTTCGAATTTGAAGCCTGACTGAAGTATGATAACAAGATGTCTGCAACACACACACTTAATGGGCTAACTTAATTACATAATTATACTTTAAATTTCCATTTAACACAGTAATAAGCAAGATCATTTAAATGCAATAAGAAAAGAGTAAGTTTTCCACCATAATGGTAATTCTACTTATATATTCTATTCAAATTAACCTTGCACATTACATACCCATCTCAAAAGAGAGGTTTATAAAAAATGTTATTCGCAGCATATTTTTATAAACCTCTCATTTTGACCTAACAGGTTCTTTGTTGGAGCGATGTAACAAAAACCTGGAAGCATACAGAAGCTGAAGCAGAGTACAGTCATTTCACGAAATTTCCCTTTAAGTCCCTTTATGTATCCATTTAGTCTTCACCAACCCTTTAAAGGTGTTCTCGAGGAAGCTAAAATGGAAGTAAAATCGGAACGAAAAAAGTAGTGTTATATCACGTGACGTTCTCCCTCCACAAGATGGCGCCACTGTTCTTTCATTGTCGGAACAGGTTCCTACTCGGCCAAACAGTTTCGTAAGGCACTTTGGGTCAATATAGAGCCAAGAAAACAGGGCACTGTAAACACTCTGGATAACACGGTAATGTAACAACTAAACATAAAGGGTTATGGAAAGACTATAACTCCACTGTCAGCTACCACGTGTTTCAATATTGAAACAATTGCTATAATTAAAAAACAATTATAATGGTATGGCTGAGCCCCTCTATACTTAGTGCCTTCTGAAAGTGTGTAGATGAGTTGACTTTGTCTAGTTTTGTTTTAGACTTTTAATTGTTTTATAATTTAAAATCTATTATATTTAAGTAGGGAAAATGTCAGAGATCACTCCACAGAACATAATTCCTTTCGTTATTTGAGTTATTTAGGGAAAGTGTTCACAGTAAACCAAAAGAAAATGATACCTGGCAATAAATGAAACCATGCTTAACAAAATAACATTTGACTTGTCCACTAAGTTACACAAGCCTGAAAAGGATATGTGAGTTATTCACAATACGACAATTCATTCTGCATGTTTACAAAGTTTTCATTGCTTTTTTAAAGGTATGATATTATTGCCAAGACAGTATACCACAGGTATGACATCACATTACTTTTTACTGTTTGAATTTCATTATTGCAATACAATTGTAAAGCATAATGTGTTGTGCCTAATAACAGCTTTTATCTGTGGAATATTGGCCACATGTTTAGATATCTCTATACCACACCCCCTTGTGACTTAAAGACACGTTGATGTATGCCTTACTGTAGGACGGAATGGTTCTAGGTTTTTTTGTGTGAGTATCATTCAACTCTGCAGTTATTTACTAATGTCATAAAATACTTTTGGATTCTGAATAGCATGATGCTATGATGTATTCAGGATTAAAACATATCACTTGGATTAATGAGTCAATATGTGACATCTGCCCAATAGCATTAGCCTCAATAACACCCAGTTGTGTGCTGTGACGTAATGCCAGTGGACATCCTGTTGGAGGGACGGCAGGACCTGATTCCTTGGAGGTACCTCTCTAACAGAAAGCCCCTTTTTAATACAGCGGATTTATTTAAAACAAACAGTGCATAATAAAAAAAACGGCATGATTGAATAAAAAAATGAAAATTATAATGCGACAATTATTTACTGTGTAGTCAAAATTATTTAGTTCTTCATCATTTAGTTCTTCATCAACGCTATGTTTTTACAGCTCTCTTTACAGCTTCAACAAAAAGAGAGAAGCTGTTGTATTCAAAGACCAACCCCCCACAAAGTGGTCCATAAACATTATCTCCACACCTCAACATTCCCTCCTACCCCCATGACCCGGGTTCTCCTCCTCCTCCTCCTTCCCCTTCATCCTCCCCCCTCCCGGCTCCTTCACACAGGTCTAGGATCAGGTTACCTGACCGCAATAACCAGAGTGGGGGGAAGAGGACGCCGTCTGACCCGGCGTCAATAGTCAGGGTCGACATCTCCTCCGCTCACACCCACACGCTGCCTTTGCCCTCCCCTCCCGAGGCCCCCGGCCGGCCGCAGCAGCCCCCTCGGCGGTGGTGCGAGGCGGGCAGGTTCTTGTAGACGGCTCTGCTGTAGGGAATGAAGCAGAGGCCCAGCTGAAGGTGACGGGCCAGGCGGCAGTAGGCGGCCAGAGCCAGGACCAGGAGGGGGGTGACCAGGATGAAGCCCACCACCAGCAGGGCCACACAGCCGCCGTCGTCCAGCAGGTCGGAACAATACAGGGATGTACCATTGGGCTGCACCTGGCGACGGCCGGGCAGACAGGGAAAAGAGGTTGTTAGTAGCTCCGCGGGCATTATGAATACGCACGCAGACACGCGCGCTCATTGAGGACTGGGAAATAGATGCCGAAATAGATAACCGTAACCTAACCCACATTTCTTTCTAAAGCCCAATCTGGAAATCAAGCTACTCCGTGCTTATATACTATTACCAGCAGAATGAGCTACATAAACCTGTGTGGACCACAATGTCAGGGTTTAGTATATTTATATACTATTACCAGCAGAATGAGCTACATAAACCTGTGTGGACCACTATGTCAGGGTTTAGTATATTT
>JACXGK010010172.1:0-18433 GCA_016801125.1 Novumbra hubbsi | reverse complement strand
TAATGACATCAGTCCCTTTTATTCACTATGTCATGTACGTATGTCTCTAATGACATCAGTCCCTTTTATTCACTATGTCATGTACGTATGTCTCTAATGACATCAGTCCCTTTTATTCACTATGTCATGTACGTATGTCTCTAATGACATCAGTCCCTTTTATTCACTATGTCATGTACGTATGTCTCTAATGACATCACTCCCTTTTATTCACTATGTCATGTACGTATGTCTCTAATGACATCACTCCCTTTTATTCATGGCTAATTTAGGTATGATTGATTCCAGAGCTAAGTTAAAGGGTTATATGTTTTTTTTTCTTCTGTACCTGGCAGTCATTTTGGAGAATAGTCAACTGACTTGCTGACTACGGTCTTATTGCAGTTCAGAAGGTGTGGGCAGCTGCTGAAGTGTTTCTGTCAGCGGCCAAATCGCCTGCTTCAGCTTGGATAAATAAAGACCTGGAATTGATTCTGTGGCTTCCAGGAAATAATGATTTTGGGGATGTCACAATGTCTAGAGTAATTTAGTGCTGGAGCCTAGTGTGACTGACTAGTTGGTAAAGAACTTGGACTTGAGTAGTCTATACTAGGACAGCATGAGACAATTAGCCAAAGGAAATCTATGTATCTGTAATAGGGTGCTATCATGCAGGACAGGGCTCCCAGCTTCTATTAGCGGTTACTGTCTGTAGCTAAAGTAAATAAACTCTCGGCATGGATTTATTTTAATTATAAACTGCTTTTAATGTAAGGAAACAAATTGACTATTTCAAAATAACATAATAGTTATCCCTTTATCTCCCATGTGTTGTAAGTGGCTAGCTGTAAGAGGCTAGCTGTCCCAATAAGGTGGCTGCACAGTCATTTCAATGCTATGATTGGTTGTGTTTCAAGGACATCTGCTCAAGAACCATTATCTGGTCTCAGCAAGTTGCTGCCAATACTGTCTTATCTCTTAGTATCTTAGAATAGTTCAGCCTTCTCACATAATGAATCATTTCACATGACTGCTTGGCTGATGTCCACACAATTATACAACATTATATATATATATATATACAATTAACAACATTTTATAGTTTCACACATATCTTTGTAATCAGTTTTATTTGAAATGTCTGTATATGTAAGGTGATACCAGCGTGAGTAGTTCACAGACTGATTTTAAGGGAATTTAATGGAACCGAAACAATGTCAATAATTGTTATGTCTAACCAATTCATCAGTTAGCTTTAATCAAAGAAAACATTGTTATATGCTAAGTAAATTAAACTGCAGATCTAGCTGCAAATATGTTCTTCAAGGGTATTCTGTCCCATAGCTGTAAGCTATTTTCATTTAGTTTTACTGGCCACTTGAGGATTAACCTAGAAACCCAAAAAGACATTGTATATCAACAACGTAATAGCATTTTTAAATGTACCCTCTTCAATGACAATAAAAGACTGCCACAATTACCTGCTGTGGGCTATGTTGTAGTTATAAAGACCACATTTAAAGCCCAGTAACTGTGGTAAAGGCAACGCACTACTAATGTATGGGGATGTTATTGAGGCCAGTGAGTTCTAGAATAAGTTGTAGGTGTGTGGAAAAGAATGGGAAACCACTGGTCCAAGTCCAAGCATGTAATATTTATTAGTTAAAAAATCAAGTTGTCAGTTACACAGACATAAATGACTGCAAATAAACTGCATGGGATATCCCAGAACGATTGGACGCCCAACTTTCCTGAATTTCTCAGCCCAGTAACAAGTTGTTCCTCCCCTATCTAGACATATTTGAAATGCCCAAATATATAGCTTCCAAAAGACCTACCCGCATTGGACTAAACCATTACAGAATCACACAAGGGGTGAGCATCACCCCGGACAAGACACACAATATATTATTAAACATGTCACTATTGAGCTTAGCAACAGTTTTAAACATTATTTACCAACAGCGCACTAAACCTGCATACCATTCACACCATAGGAGCTACATTCTGTATAACCATTACCTGGGACACATTAGGTTTAGCCTAGCCCATACAAGGCTTCAAATAGGCCTGGTAAGTACCTGCCCCATTTTCCTCCATTTTGTACACCCGATGTAAGTATACAATGTGCTTCTTCTACCACATGTTTGCATTTTAACATTGATGATTGCTTTTACCAGTGAAAACCAACCAATAAATTCACAACCTGTCCTATTACAAGTAGACTTTTTGTTATTTACTCTTATTCAGGCAGACCTAAAGTTATGAATGTAAGCAAACACTTTTCCTTTTTGGGGTTACTTTTCTTGTGAAAAGATAGGAAGCAGCCTTTTCACAAAGACCACAAAACATAAATGAAACCCATGTGGTTTCAAGGAAAGAAAACAATTATTAAAACTAACCGTTTGTTGATCTAGCACAATTGTCAGAATTGTCAGCAGTAATCTGTTTCCCCCATGTTGTAAGGTACAGGCCTAAGTTAGCAGGAGGTACAATGTGTTTGTGTTTACATAAATAATCTTGTATTGGGGGGTTTTCCTTAATTGGTATGTTTGGACATTTTATATCCTATACTAATGAAATTACTTTACTTTAAAAAGACAAATGTACAATATTCACCAGAAGTATACACGGCAATGGATGCTCAACCTGTCACAACTGGTGAAGGATGCTGTAATGCAAGGGCGAGAACAATTACAAATTGTTCCCTTATAGTTTTTAATGTTTGCTTTTTAACGGTTTTTGTGGTTTTTGGACTTACCGGAAGAATGAACAGCAAATGTGGATGCTAAAGTGAGAATCCTAAATATAAACTCAACAGGAGGTCCAGGACTGACGACACGGCAGGCAACCCTCCTTCCCCAGCAGAACTTTGGTGTATACGAGTACCCTCATGCCCTGGTTGAACAATGACTAATCTATTGCATAGTAGCATTGCGCCACTGTTTGGCCCCAGCAAAATGGGAGCCCAGGGAGGAGAAGGACAAGTTGGGGAAGAAGGATGGAGAGGCCACAAAGGCAGCAACCACCAGAGCTCACCACTCAAACCGCCCCCCGAAGGCCGCCGCATAACAGCGGTTAAGCTTAACAAATGCTTTGTATCTGTTCCTTGTGTCTGTCCCCATTACAATTCTGTGTTCTCTGTCGGCTTTGTGTCCTAGACATTTCTTGTATCGAATTGCTCATTTTAAAAGGCATAGTTAGACATGTTGGTCGGTCGGCAAAAATAAAAGCACTGATATATTGATATACTGCAACATTTTTGTAATAATTAAAGAAATGACCGCATGTATAATACTACTAATAGCAACATAAACAATGTGATTATTAATAACAGTATTTGTAGGCAGAGTCCCTGACTCTCCTGAATCCCTTCTATTAAATTTAAATTGAGATTTGATGTAAATTTGTATGTTTGTCCCACACTCTCAAGAAGGCTTTGTGAAGCACCCAGGCTAACAGTATCTCCCAGCTTAGCCATGCACGACTTACCTCCTTTAGAGTAGCCATAGGCCTCCTTGTGGCTTTCTCCTTGCCCGGATAATCCGTTTTCTTCGCTCTGTTTCTTAATGATGGACTTTACTGTGCACCAGGGGATATTCATTGCATTGGAAATGTTCTTATATTCTATCCCTGATTGGTGCCGAAGAACCAGATTTGCTTTGAATATTTCTTTGATTTTAATTATTTATGTAAATTGCTAACAAAAACAGAATGCAATGATGTGCAAATCAGTTTCCGTATATTTCAATGACAATTTTACAAAGACAACATAACAATTGTTAAAACTGAGAAATGTAATTGTTTTGGGAAAAATACATGCCCAATTAGAATTTGATGCAAGCCACAGGTTTCAAAAACATTGATACAGGCATATAAACCACTGTGTTGCATCGCCTCTTCTTTTAACAAGACTCTGAATATACCAATTGGTGCAGTTTTAAAAGTGAAAGTGATTTTTCGTATTACAATGCACTGTTGTTGCGTGCTTCTTGGGCTGTTTTTGTAAAAGCACTTCTGCATATGTTGCTCCAAAACTTGTATATATTATTCAGCATGAATGGTGCATTCACATGCCATGTGTACTAATGCACCCCCATACCATCAAGGATGCTGGCTTTTGAAGCAGTGGTTCTCAAAGTCAGGATCGCGACCAATGCTTTTGGGGGATAGAAAGATTTGTGTTATTTTAATAAACCTGAAAAATAGAATAGGCTAATAGGCTAAATAAGTAACATTTTTATTTACATCATGTCACAGAAACTGATTTGTTGAAATTGTTGCGTGGGTTAACAAAACATCTTCAAAGCCACACTTAAACAAACGTATTTTTGCGTGCACTTTTTGTTCGCTAGCAAATATTGGCCTTCTGTGCCTACAGCGTGTATCGGTGACTAATCCATAACTCTACAAATGAGAAGGCATTACATGACGACAGCCTCTTTCATACAGCTGATAAAAGCATTCGTTCAGAAAAGCAATCAACTTCCAATGAAAATAAGCCCAAGGAAAATGAGAAATGTAAAGTTGAGGCCCTCCAGCCAAACAAGCCATCCAAACGTTGAAAATATCAAGTAAAATTCATTCATTTTGGATTCACCTGCTTTCCCATTAACGATGTACATCATCTCAAATGTGATTTTTGCTCAGAGGTTTTTGTACATGAAAGTTTAAAGCCCATGAAACTGAAAAGACATTTGCGAACTACGCATCCCTCTCATGTCGATAAATCAACATGTTTTTTCCACAGAGGTCAGGTGGCTTTTAGCCGGTTTGAGCAGTGTGATGAGGTGCACATTTTCCTAAACGAGTCTGGATTGAAAAATCTTGCATATTTTGTATAAAATAAACTTCATGCACGGAACTGATGACTACAAGGCACAAAACGAAAACCATTCAGGGCAACTAAGGATTGCCTGACATACGACCTAGAGGACACACTGATGGAGCTGTGGACAGTGTTTAAAAACGCAACCACACTCTCTGTGGTTGCAACCACACTTGCTAATTTCTAGATTTCATATTCAGAGGAATTGCCAAAGCAGCTATGGATGTATTGATTTTGTTTGTATCAAGCTACTTGAGGCAATATTTTCCTGACAAAAAAAAAACAAATACAGATAACGTCTCAATGTTGAGGATAATCGCCAAGTTGACATTTTCACAATCAAACCATCAAAAAGATGCAGCGTTTGTGCTCCAAAATGCAGACCCATCCATCTCAGACTTAACTTACTAACAGAAAACATATGTGAGAAAACAGAACATTAATATAAAATAGTTGATAAAATATGTAGTTAATCTTAATATGATCTACTAAGCCAGTCTACAATTCTGTCGTTATGTTATGTGTACAAGCACAATATTTAAAACATTTGTTTTTGGGAATCATGCATGAACAATTTTGAGAAACACCTTGCCTGGAGGACTCAGTGTCCATGATTCCCCGAAAATATTTCAGATTTTCATCACAGGACAGTTCTCTTCTTAGCCTCAGTCCATCTTAAATGAGCCAGGTCCCAGAGTTGGCAGCAGTGGTTTCGGGTCTTGTTTATATATGGGTTAATCTTTGCATGGTAAAGTTTTAACTTGTATTTGTGGAGGCAGCGATGTACTGTGTTCACAGCCAATGGTTTTTGGAAGTGTTCCTAAACCAATGCAGTGATTTCCACTACAGAATAGTGTCTGTTGTTAATGCAGTGATTTCCACTACAGAATCGTGTCTGTTGTTAATGCAGTGATTTCCACTACAGAATCGTGTCTGTTGTTAATGCAGTGCTGCCTGAGGGCCCACAGATCACAGCCATCCAATATTGGTTTTCAGCCTTGTCCCTTGCATATAGACATTTCTCTGGATTCTCCTAATCTTTTAAAGATATTATGTAGATGATTAGATCCCCAAACTCTTTGCAATTTCACGTTGAGATACATTATTATTCATTTGTTGAACTATTTGCCGGTGCTGTCTTTCCCAGAGTGGTGAAGCCCTCCTCATCCTCACTTCTGAAAGGCCCATACTCTCTGGAATGATCAATTATTGCCAATTGTTGCTAATCAAGTTTATTATAAGCACATCTTTTCCATGTTCTATATGCTATTTTCTATTGAATATAGTGTTTAAATGATTGGCACATCATTGCGTTCTCTTTTTATTTACATAGCGTCACATTTTTTTGGGAACTGGGTTGTACAATGCTGTGCTTACTTGTAGTTTTCTAGATCTTTTATTTTCATCTAATGGTACTTCTGTATATTATACCTTTTCCAGATCACTTTTATGATTCTATAGTGGAAGTAGTTCTAAAAAGCTAGTGTTAAACACAGAGCTAAAATCCACAAACAGTATCCTTACATAAGCAAGCAATTAAAAATGCCACCACACTTATGGCCACCATAGCCCTGCACAAGAGAACACATTTGCCTCAGGGACCCATTAGATCCACCATGATGGACTTTCCTTCATTTTAAATGTTGTGGAAAAAACTTGAAATGGTACTCCTTTGGCAGCAAATCACCAAAATATGATGATATGGTATGTGATAATAAGATTTGTAGACAAAAGGTACAGTATCTTAGAGGTAGCTAAATAAGACTAAATAATATTGTTTAAATAATTTAACTAGTTGGGAGAGTGGGCAAAAAATATTTTGTAGTACAAGGAGTCGGTCATGTTAGGTTGTGGTTTGATAGCTTTAAACAAATGGAACAATGGAACCAACAGATTATTCATCCTAAACCGCTTTGGAATGCTGTGCCATGTAGACTACTGTGCCTGTTTGCATTGTGACATCTAAAAAATAGTCAGATTTTCCCCTCTTGCACCAATGTAAAGCTAGTTTAGCTGAGAGATTTCCTAGTGTAGTGTTGTTGTTGTGGTCCGCTCTGGTCAACCCGGTTCTGCTTTGTGCCTGGAGGGGCGGGCCGCTGGCCAGCACACAGATGGCAGGGTGGGAAGACAAGCTGCTACTTCTGCGTTAAATGAATTATAAATGTGCTTGTGGCCCTATAGCCATGTTTTACTAGGCTCACATTAATTTGGAAAAGTGTTGACTGCACATTCTACAATGCTCGGGTGGGTGTTGCATTGTTTTTGAAACGGAGAGACTTGTTCGGGAACCCCCGAGGGATAGTTTCATCATCTGAATACGTTTTGGGGAATGTAAGTTCAATGTTCTGTTCAGAGATTGTAAATGGTGGAGCCACTGGTATGATTGAATAGTTCATGATTATTATCAGAAGGTACTAGGATTACATTTTGATCCACTATACCCACAAGTCTTGTATGTTCTATTTTAGTCTATTTCCCTTCTAGTACTCTTGATCATCATCTTTCCCCTGACATCCTTGTAAAAACAATATAATCAGTAGGTTCCAAACCCCTCCTCGTGGACCCTCACAAATTTCACATTTGTGCGGTAGCCCTACTTTAGTTCACCTGATTCACCTGATCTAGTGACCTGATGATTGGGAACATCTGGGGTTCCCTAAGAAATTGTATGAAAACTCAAGTGATATATAGCTGCAACGGCAGTATCCTCAGTGTGAACAGTGTGACATGTTTCAGGCCCTGCCGGAACAGTAAGGTTTAGGTTTAGGGGACAGAGAAAATAGGATATTTTTGGGGGTTTGAGGGGGTTGAGCTTGATTTGAATCTTTGGACTTGTTGGCTGTTGTCTCTCAGGTTCGGTCAAGCGACCGCCTCTAAACAAAAGCTGTGTGTTAAGACTACGACAACATTTCAGATCTGGATCTCGACTTGAACAACAGTTTGTGTTCTAGCGATGAAGAGGACCATGCCACTGTGACTGTTGACATTAAAACATTTTTAAGATCAGTTGATGTTAACAGTGGACACCAATTTTACTAGGGAGATGGACAAGATAAAACAGGTTTTGCAAGTGCTAGCATAAGCGCAAAGATAATGTGTCACAACCGGCCTCCTGCAGCCAGAAACTCTCAGAATTTGTCTTCAAAACAAGACTTAACACAGTGTCAGTATCAACAGAGAACAGAGACGTGTGTTTTAGGAGATATAATGACATGATTCAGAAATGACTCATTCCACAAAAAGAATGCAGATAGCCAGCCATGTGTTTGTATGTATCGCAAAACAGTTGTTAGCTAAAAGTTGTTAGCTAAGTTTGCTAAATAGCTAGCGCAGTCTTCAGAATGTAGTGCAAGACCAGGGGTGGGCAAACTACGGCCCGGGGGCCAAATGCGGCCCGCGAGGCTGTCCCATCCGGCCCACGGAATGTAATAACATTATTTTGGGGGGAATTAAAAAACCAACTCACCAGCCCATTCTTATAGATCTGAGTCAGAATGTTAACTATTTACACCTTATATGGGATCTACTGGCCTCCAAATCAATTATGATTAACAAAGTACCAAAAAAACAAATGTGGCCCTCCATTTCATTTCATAATCCTGATGTGGCCCCCGAGCCAAAATATTTGCCCACCCCTGTGCAAGACCATAGTTTTATTGTTTCAGCAGAAATCGTCCAGAGTCCATACTCCAAGAGCATGGCGCAGTACTGTAGGGTGTGCAGAGACGCCATTATTTGTATCTGTTTACCATTAACATGATCTGTATCTGTATTAAGAATACCACATCTATTTCATAAAAAAACGGTGTTGGTAACAGTGGGCAATATTTTTAAGGAACTGTCTTGCTTCTATTTTGTTACAGCTTTGATGCCCTGGACCTGGTGTGGCTTGGGACGGAACACACTGTGACGCAGAACCAGTCAGGTTCCATGCGGTCACAGATGGCCTTCCAGTGCAAGCCCCATCTGGACTGGACATGGCCCGGCAGGAATACCTTCAATGAGAAATCAGAGACTTCTGTTCTGATGAGGCGCAAAACATCACATGCCCTCCACCAGTCCACAGCACCTCAGCAAGCAGTCAGATTTTAATAATATAATTAATAATTAATTATTTTGCTTTCCTAAGGCAGCAGACCATCCCCGACCGGCCCTGGAAGACATGTCACCCACTGAGCATGTTTGGGATCCTCTGGATCAGTGCGTTCCAGTTCCTGCCCATGTCTGCAATGGAAAAAAACATACAATTTTCTTATGCACCGGATGTGTTGACAATAAAGACTCTAATTGTAACTCTGTGAAATATTATATTATATTTGTTCATTATAGAACAGTCTCGTGCCGATAATCATATTGCTGTCATGTGTTTTACCCTTTGTCCCATCGATTTCTTTTTCCGTATATACTTTCCGTCGACACTGGCCATTACTCAGAAAATATAACAAATAACTATAATAATGTCAGACAAAATTTAGAAATACCAAAAGGTACAATTTCTGATTACATTATAAAACCGATGCTTTTTTATTGTGTGATATGAACAACATTCACCAATTGTACTGCAAATTAAGGAGTAGATAATCATAGCGATGGTGAACATGGGCTCCATTCCTCCATGTACCCTGTCTTGCTCAAACTATAAGAGCGCCAAATCCTCCATTCAATATCACTTATAGCTATCTTATCTTACCAATTGTTTTTTGATAAAACAATTGTGCATCAATCTCAGCTTCACAGACATGCTTGCTGAACAATCTTCTTGAAAGGCAAAATTGACACATCCGATATATGCTTGGCACAAACAGTTAGTATTGTTTGTTATGGATAAGATCGTTTGTTTTAGTCAATTCCAGCTAGGAATTATTGTTATTATAATACCGTAATAGTCTCACATTGTTTTGGGGGAAAACAAAAAATCCATGTTTAATGTTTGATTTTATCATTTAAAGTGGCAATAATTTATTTATAACAATTTCTAATAATTATATGGTTTAATGTGTCAAAATGTGAAGGTCTGGCATGGGCTTAATAAGTACCTAATGTACACTTTAAGCAAATCAGTGTTCCAAATAAGACCACTTCAGATTTGTTGATAGAAAACTTAACAATACAAACTTGTCCTGTTCATATCTGTAATCTCTAAGCCAGGGGTGGGCAAACTGCGGGCAGAGGGCCAAATGTGGCCCGCATGGCTGTCCCATCCGGCCCACGGAATGTAATACAATTATTTTTGGGGGAATTAAAAAACCAACTCACCAGCCCATTGTTATACATCTGAGTCAGAATTTTAACTATTTACACCTTATATGGGATCTACTGTACATATGTAATGTATGTTTTAACTTTTGCCCTTTTCTGGCCTCCAAATCAATTATGATTAACAAATTACAAATACAAATGTGGCCCTCCATTTCATTTCAAAATCCTGATGTGGCTCCCGAGCCAAAATATTTGCCCACCCCTGCTCTAAGCTCTCGATAGCTACATCCATTTGGTCTCCACTCCTATCTTAACGCATGTAAACGGCATTTCATATAGGTGTAACTAGCCTTTTTTCTGTGTTGTTAACACAGAAAACGCAAAACCTACAACGTCGTCTTTAGAATGTAGCCAAAAACCTAAAAATAAAATGTCAAATAAGTTTTAAATACTTTATCTTCCAATATGTGTTCATTTTGTCTGTATGCCTTTTCTAGTCTGCTGATGGCCAATGAATTTGGCCAAAAGGTATGTGGGATAGGAGGGACAGAGAGCAAGAGTGAGAGGTTGAGGTTGAGGATCAGAGTAAGAAGAGGGGAGAAAAGCATAGGAAAATGGAGAGATGCATACACCCACAGAGACGTTCTTTACGCCATGAGATTTTATTTCTCATTTCTCAGTATGCATAAAAACCGGCTTACATTTGGGACCTGCAGACCAAAAGCTCTGGGATGGAGCCAAGCAGATGTGTCTGTAAAATTGCTCGCTTCAAAATTCAACCAATATGTTGAAGTTAACTCTTGCTTGATTAAACTGGCCCCCAATTTGAAAATGACCCCAATCTAAAAAGTAATTCACTGACGTTGAAATATAATTTTTCCCAGTTGCTATAGCTATTTATTTTACTCATGGCTCTATGGAGAGATGAGAAAGAATCTTCAGAGTAACCATGTTTATGGATTGCTTGTCATCTTTCCGTTTTTGTACTTGTCAGAGCATCTTTGCTGCGCTGCTGGAGTGTGAAGGGCAGATAATTAGTGCTGCTGACAGCCCTGTAAATATTGTGCTTTGTTTACCATCCTGTTCTGCATACCGACAGCCGTTTATACACTTGATGATTCTAACATTTATCATAGTCACCATCATTCCCTTTTCTAGGCTTAATTTGGCAAATTTTAAAGCAAATATTGCTTTTCCTGATTAATATAATATCCCTGTTTACAGTTTCTTGATGTACTATGCTGTTAAGATATTAAACTTGTTTCTACATTAACAAAGCGTTGTAAGGTGAAGTGCATACCCGTGTTGACAGTATCTTCCAAGTTGGATGGGCTACTCCCCCGTTTTTATCCTCAAAAGCATTTTTCCAGATGGTGAGCGGGGTTCACGGTGATGCCATCGTCTTCGCCTAGGTTAAAATTCCTACATTCACATTCCAGTTTGCCCAGACTAACTGCAAAATGTATTAACAGAAAGACATGGCTTCAAGTTTTACATTTCAGACAGACATTGCTGGATCCACAGGTTAGCTAATTGAATAAAATCAAATGCTGGTATTAGGTATGTATACAGCAGTACATGGCTCCATTGAAACTCGAGCGCATGTTTTAACAATGATGAAGTAAAACTCCTAAAAGTCCTAATTTTATCAGTGTCTGAACTTTCACGGCAATGGGAAAGTATTAAAACTTTTTCCACATTTGTTACATTACAGTCTGATTCTGAAATAAAATGTACCTCTATTTGACTCCATTCACGTTGCAGAAACAACTCAAGCATGAAAACAGGAATGGAAACAGGATGAGATGAATGTTGAGTGTCATAGCAAAAGGTCTTAATGTTTTTTTAAATGTTATATTTAAGTTGTTTGTTTTTTAATAGATGTGCAAAATGTATGGTGTTTAGATTATTTTGTTCAAAGTGTTGTTGGGAAGATGTTGGTGTCTGTTTGGTGGTCAGGGGTTACGCAGTGCAATGTGATAATATAGATTTAATTGGCATTATTCATTTGGTTGAATCCCTTTTCTGCTTGGTTAGCCCTAAAATGGGTCAACAGTGTCCCCTAGCCTCTATGATTAAACATGTTCTT
The DNA here is from genome assembly GCA_016801125.1 of Novumbra hubbsi. Classification (NCBI taxonomy): domain Eukaryota; kingdom Metazoa; phylum Chordata; class Actinopteri; order Esociformes; family Umbridae; genus Novumbra; species Novumbra hubbsi. The sequence goes on along the minus strand of JACXGK010010172.1, from coordinate 6,338 downwards.
GCTTGCTCATTTGGTTTTTAGGCTTGGTATCTGTATTAGTACTAGTGACTACTGCTGATGTAGAAAGAGCTTTAATAAATACATTTCATTGATAAACAACTGCTTCTGTTTGGGTATATATATGTTCCTATGGGTTAATTGGCATCGCAACCTATTCAGGGTCCTTACAAACATATACAGTAATTGTCAAGCTTCTATTTCCCCATTTTCTCTAAGGCATTTATTTTAGACCTGCTACATTAGGTTATAGGCTGCAGAAAGTGTCTGAGTTTAGATGGGATGATAGATGTCACTCAGGGATGCCAATTACATGCTGAGTGACTCCTCAGCATATGTGCTAAATGGAGCTGAACATTCATCTTGGTTTGAATCAGACCCTGAGCCATGCATCTAGGCAGGTTAAATGAGGCATGTGGATGCCATGGAGAGAAGAGCCACTTGGGGCCCAGCCAAGTACCCCATCATATTGCCCATATCTGTCTCTTAGTGCCACACCATTTAAGTCACCCAGTCCAAAAATATTATTTTACATATGCATAAGCATGTACTGTAACCACTTCTATTTATAAACAATAGTAACAGTGATAATTACGTAGGTACTGTTTAGTGTAAGCTAGTATGCCAGTAGTAGGACTGATTGTTATATACTACTTCATCAATATTAAAATTGCATTTCAACATTAGATGATATTTAATATGAATTAAAATATAATAAGAAATCATTAATATTTATCACCAATAAGCATTGTGTTAAACTGACGTTTCTTTAGCGTTTATATTTTCTAATGTTTTTCTTTAAGTTTACTTGTACCACAAAAAAATAAGACACCCAATGAAATATTTAGCAAAACCACTATGGAGGTACATTTGTGTCTTTATGTTGAGAGCAAAACATTTTTCTTTGCAACCAAAATTCAAGCTTCAAAGCAAAAAAAAAAAGATTTGGCAATCAAATATTTTGTAGTTGCGTGCAAAACTTGCATTTTATTTATTTATTCTACATTATTTTTGCATTTGAAACTTTTTTTGGATTTGGAAACTTTTATTTTGGCATTTGAAACTCAACATCATACACCCTCCCCCAGGTGGCCCAGCCAGGGCTGATCAGACCCCAGCTTGCATCCAGATGGCTAGCTACATATGACACCATGGCTCTCCTATTTTAAAGCCCTCTCTGCTGCATCTGTGGTAATGCGGATGGCTCTCCTCTTCCTGCCTCCCTCCATGCCCAAAATTCTGAAGGCTCTGTCTAAAGAGTGGGCTACAAATCCCCTGCATCCAACCTCCACTGGGAGACACATCCCTCTCCATCCAGCTATCTGACAGTTGCTTACCAGTCCTGCGTACTTGGAGTGCTTTCTCTCAAAGTCCTCTTCCAAGTAGTCTACCCAAATGCACATCATTGCATTGTGTTTTTATTAGCATTAGCTTGCCAACTTTTGGGGAAATGGGGTTAGATTTTAGTTATGTATTCCTTAATGTTACGGTATTTACCTTGTTACCTTACAAAAAATGTATTTGTAAATATCAGACATCAACAACATTTAACTAAGAAAAAGTGTGTGAATGTAAGGGATTAAATTACATGATTTTGTCGAACATTAGCCATCTTGCTTCTTTGGTTACCATGCTAGTTTGAGATATTTTAGGAGATTTTATTCAAACCAGAATTTCATAGATTTGTATAGTATTTGGAATAAAACATACTATTACATTATGGTAACATATCACACTGAATCTACGGAAATAGTAAAGTGAGAAGTTCATGATAATTGTCACATTATTCACATAATACAATCTTGTTAATGCACATTTGATATTCATACTTGCAACTACAAATCTTAATGTGCAATAATACAGTTGTATTTTATATATGCTAATATATTAGCATATATTAGCTAATATATTACAACTTCTGTATAGCACAAAAACTACTGTGCAATTGTATGAAGTGTTGCAATCCCAAAATATATATTCACGTCAGGTCTTCACATCCAACAAATCCGCCTAAAAATTTTACTTAAAGTTTTGCCAGACAAAAAGTGCCTATGACCACCAGACTTGCCCCAACCAAAAGTAACTTCAGGCTGATATATTAAAACAAAATGGATCAAACATGATCACCGCCTCATATTTGACATTCTGTATAAATGTATACATATTCTTAAGAGCATTGGTCCTAAGATTCAAATAAATAAATATATATTTGTATTTTTTTTACTGTTGGCACATTCCAACCACTTTGATTTTATTTCAATCCTCCTGCCATGACAAATACATAATTGTGATATTGCCATGGTTATGAAGGAGGCAGTCCTCCATACAATGCTACTGCCTATTAAAGAAACAATAGCCACATTGCATCCTTAATGGCTCAGCGTAGAGCATTGGGGAGGAGAGAAAATTGCACCACACTGCCAGAAGAAAATGTGTGCAGGGATTATGGATTTATGGTTGCCTTGGTAACCCCAGTATCAGCACTGCATTCAGACAGATACTCTTTACAGGACAATTTCACCACGTTAAAGACAATGGTTCTGCTTTTAGTAAGTATGTGCACAACTATAAAATTTACTCATACATAAAATTTCACTCATACAATAATGTCACTACTTATAATGCTATGGTTAGCTTGGTACTAGTTGGCTAGTTACTCGATCAAGTGAGCGGTAATTTAGTCATACAATGTTGTGGATTAAACTTTTAATAATAATTTTTAATAATGGTTGCTTATTGATGAGCAATTTATGGATCCTTTTTTATTAATGTCATCTTTCATTTTAACATCAGGGCTAAAAAACCTTTCAAATCTCTGCTGCAATAATTTACTCTGCTCACAAACGCTGTGTTATATGAATTTTGTCAAAGTACCCAACTAGCAACGTTGATTCACAGATAATTCTGATAACTTTTTTTTCTTTGTTTGTGGGAACGTTCCAATGAATGTTCTCTGAGATTTACAAAGTTGCATATGATCTGCGAACATTTTAAGAATTTTCTGTGAATGTTCTTTGAAAGTTCTAAGAACGTTCAGGGCAGGTGTTCTGAATGTTTACTTAAGGTACTCTGAATGTCCCCAAAGGTTTCAACAGATTTTCTAGATGGTTATGAAGGCTGGATGGTTATGATTTCGAACCAGAATCCTCTGCCATAATTGGGCTATAGAACTGTCAACTGGAAAGAAACCAATTTAAAATACTGTGCTTTCCTACTAGCACAGTATGAATAAATATTTTATAGTAAATCTGATCACTTTCAACTAATAGACTTCTGGATAAATGGACCAGCAAATGAGACAAAGAATCATACACACTTTATAACTTAGCATTTAGCTGTAGATTACTTAGATTTAGCCATCCTGAAGTGTGCAGCTCCCCTCATTGCAGGTGTTGTATCCCACATTCTTATCTCTCATGACTGGGATGATTCCTAAAGCATGGAAGCCACTTCACAAAGGAGGGGATAGCAGTTGTATGGATGATTCCAGACCAATAAATATGCTCCCTTGTCTGGCAACAATTCTTAAAGCATTGATCTGCAATCTTCAGCTTCACAGTCTAGAAAGAATATTCTGAAAAGAAATCAATCAGGATTTTATTTAAGCATAGCGCTAATACCACCACATCACTTGTTGTGTATGATATTGCAAAAGCTATAGATAAGGGAATGTGCTGTGCTGCTATGGTTGTTGACCTCTCTAAAGCATTTGACACTGCGAATCATGATATTTTGTTGGGTATTGTTCTTGGATGTTTGCAGGTGGCTTCACAATTATTTTTACCGATTGAATCCAAGCTATCAAGGATAGGTTTTAATCTAAGTTCCTAGAACACCACAAAGGTGTGCCACAAGGTTTGATATTAGGCACTTTACTTTTCATGCTGGATATGATTAATATAGATGTGCATGTTAAATATTAATTATAAAATTAATGTAGATGAGTTGATTAAGACATTACAATTTTTGATTGGCTATTTTTACAAAAATAAAGAAATATACAAAAGAAAATGAGTTCAAGCCGACTTCATCTACATTTTAAATGATGGTGAGGTTTTACATACCAATCAGCCAACTTTATGTCAACCTGCATAATATTGTTTAGGTCCCCTATTTGCAGCTAAAACAGCCCTGACCCGTCATGGCATAGACTCTACTAGACCTCTGAAGGTGCCCAGTGGTATCTGGCACTAATATGATGGCATTGTAAGAACCCAGCCCCACCCACCCCCATCACACTGTGTGACTCCTTAGTCATAATTGAGTCCTTTTGCTACCTGGGCATCATCATCACCCAGGACCTCAAATGGGAGCAAAGCACCAGCTCCATCACCAAAAAAGCGCAGCAGAAGATGTAGTTCCTGCGGCCGCTGAAAAAGTTCAACCTGCCAAAGACAAGGTTGGTGCACTTCTACACAGCCATCATTGAGTCCATCCTTACCTCCTCCATCACCATACACTGCTTCCACTGCCAAAGACAAGGGCAAACTGTAGCATATAATTCTGTTTGCTGAAAAGGTGATTGGCTGCAATCTGCCATCTGCCGAGGACCCGTACGCCACCAGGACCCTGTGGTGTGCAGGAAAGATTGTGGCTGACCCCTCCTCACCTGGACACAAACTGTCACTCCCGTCCAGCAGGAGGCTACGGTCCATAAGGACCAATACCTCACAACTGGTTTTACCAATCAGCAGCTGGCCTCCTCAACAAGGCCAGGTGACCCCCACTGACACCCTGCAACTTAATGCGTTACATTAATGCACTTCTTTAGACTTCTGTCTTGCACATTACACTATGTGCAACATACGTGGTGAATGTTTTGCACATTATATTTACTCTGTCATTTTTATTTTCACTTACAGTGCTATTTTATCTACGTACTGTGTGTTTTACCACTTACTGTGTTTACTGTCATGTACCAATACACAAGAGAAAATTACTTTTATGGTAAACCTACAAGGCAATAATGCTAAATCTGATTCCGATCATTGTTATTCACTTTGCTTGTCAGTGTTATGGCTGATCGGTGTACGTTCACAGATCAGATCATTTCACGTTCATGTTCACACTCACGTTTTACATATGACTGTTTTATGATCATACCAATTTAAGTGTAGATTGGCTTACGATCCCAACCATATTTATTTTTCTGAATGGCTGTCAAAATACTATTTCCCAATTTGAACTACTTTGTATAGTGTTGGTTCAGGAAATATAATAGCTTGCTATGTGCTTTATGAAAACACCCAAAGTGACAGTGTAAGCTAAACTGATTTTCCATACAAATCTTGTAGACATATTCTGTGGATTTTATTTCTATTTTCTGTGTATGTGTCTCTATATAGAACTTCTAATTAAATCCATCTGCTTTCAAAATATTCTGTGTCCTGAAAATACTATTTGCTATAAAATGTATAAAAGACCACCATAAATAAATCACTGGAACTGTGAATCTTTAAAGTGTTGCCACTTGAGACCACAAGTGACATATTTAGTAACAAGGAGAAAAAGGTTTCTGGTACGTTGCCTTATGTTTATATCATTGCTGCCAAAGAAATCCACAATTACACAAAAGCAACATTTCAGAATTCCAGACCCACAAATAATATACTCTCACTTGCAATGACATGTCTTCCTAATTCTGATGGCCATGAAGTCCTATCACTAGCAGTTGAGTAGAATTGTATGCTTATGAAGTGATTTGCATATCAGATCTGTATTTCAGACATATTAATTAAAACTTGTATCAAATATAAGATCTACCTGTATTTAAATGCCAATGTCATGCTTGCTAGCTAGTGTTTTCAATGATTACTGTAGAATACAGTGATTGACAAAGAAACCATAGAATTTCGTTTTAGGCCTATTGGAACAACTTTGGAAGTGTGCAATGGCCACCAAAGCTTAAACAATATTAGTATAAAGATAGGGCAAAACTGCTTTTCCAACATAATTTAAGGTTTAATGTTATTGCAATGTTAGCTAGCAGAATTCTGCAGGTGTCAGCCCTGCAAAAACATAGTATCACTTTCCACAAAGTGTTTATACCACAAGATGTTAGATTGAATTAACTATTGTTGTTGTGAATTTAATTCTATACTTGTCCAAGCCTATGTGGTAAGAAAAACATCCATGGCACTTATTAACCCTTGTGCTGTCCTCATGGGTCACTGTGTCCCGGCCGCATGAGAGGCGGAGCTTTGCACTGTCATCGGGCTGAACGCTGCCTTGACGTTACTTCGTGACCATTTCCGGGGTCAGGGAGACCTCACTAGACACGACCGAGGCATAACTCTACTGAGGGAAGTTCATAGGCCTCGCGCGGCCCTCGGGGTCTCTGC
>JACXGK010010171.1:0-11731 GCA_016801125.1 Novumbra hubbsi | reverse complement strand
TTTAAGTCTTACTATATGTTGATGAAGTTGCTCCAGTTAGACATGTACACTCCAGTCATTTATTTCTTACTATATGTTGATGAAGTTGCTCCAGTGAGACATGTACACTCCAGTCATTTATTTCTTACTATATGTTGATGAAGTTGCTCCAGTTAGACATGTACACTCCAGTCATTTATTTCTTACTATATGTTGATGAAGTTGCTCCAGTTAGACATGTACACTCCAGTCATTTATGTCTTACTATATGTTGATGAAGTTGCCCCTGTTAGACATGTACACTCCAGTCATTTATGTCTTACTATATGTTGATGAAGTTGCTCCAGTTAGACATGTACACTCCAGTCATTTATGTCTTACTATATGTTGATGAAGTTGCTCCAGTTAGACATGTACACTCCAGTCATTTAAGTCTTACTATATGTTGATGAAGTTGCTTCAGTTAGACATGTACACTCCAGTCATTTATTTCTTGACCAGCCTTGCCTCATGCCTGTCCACCTCCAGGACCAACTAATAAGGCAATTGGTAGTCAATTTGTGACTTTTAAACACAACTAATGACTTTATCTGTAGAATATTGATCACAACGACTGGCTAAATGTGGGGTTTCCACTAGTCAGTCAAACTGCTGACAACACCACACACACGCAGACACACTCAGACACACAGACAATCATTATCATCTCCACAGGTCTGACTACACATGAGTTATTGGAAGCAGTGCTGTTGAACTCTCCAACCTATTACTGATAACTGAGCCAGTCTGCAGGGAGTCTACCAGGAAAGGATGTGTGGGTGGAATGTTTTTTTTTTTCTTTGTTTGTGTGGGTGTGCATGTGTGTGTGTGCAACATCAGTTCTGAGCCTTATCACTTCTCGAACTGTAGAACTCTCTAGAACCGTCTCTCAACTATTAATCTAAGAGTGCATGGAACTCTCTAGAACCCTTTTTTCCACTAACATCTGATAGTGTTTAGAACTGTAGAACTCTCTGTCCACTTACCAAATTATAGAGTGTAGAACTCTCTAGAGCTTTCTGCTCACTAACCATCTCATGGAACTTCTATCTCTCTGCTCACTAACCATCTCGTAGAATTCACTCTTTGTTTGTGTGCTTTTGGCCCCCACAAGTATTTCTCAGTGTTGAATTCTGGGAGAAAACAACATCTTGCTATTTACAGGAAGTGCTCACTGAGACCTGGTGGAACAAAATCCATTTGACCAATCAGCAGCATCTGCCGATCAGACCATGCCGCTCCCAGAACACTCGTCATCCGAGGGACGAGAACAGGGGATGACAGTTGCTGTTGCCCAAGGCAGCAGGGAAACGACACTGTGTCTCTAAAAGGACATGAATTGTGTCAACATTCGGCCCATCAGATCAACAGATGAGCTCTTTAGGCCGGGCAGGGAGCAACAGACTGTGGAGATAAACTAATACACTGTGATGTTTGCAAAGTTAAGCTAATGCACAGAGTAGTGTGACCGGTTGAGCATTATGAGGGCAGATGGATGACTTGCAATGCCAGGGCTGCAGGTTTCATTCCCATGGTGCCCTGGCCCTGAAGAAAGCATGAATAGTGCATGCCCTCGCTAGCGCACGTCTCTCCGGGTAAGAAACCTCCCTGGGTAAGCGTTAAATTATTCAAATGCACTATGCATAATTGGTTCTAGACCTCTTATAAGGTTTTGCATCCCGCGTGTCGTAAAAGATTTGAGGAACAGCTTCTCGTTTCCGGAGTTTAAATGGTGTTGCAGAGATGCCGCGACTAAACTGTGAGGTTCAGAGGCCCGCGTTGGGTACCAGCAACACGTTTGGCAAACCACACCATTGCCGGCGCCATGAGAACACGATGCCCACGGGCCAGAAGAGTGGGCCGGGCTCACCGAAACCCTTCAGTGGGAGGGTCTCGCACCGCGCCTCGCTGAGGAAGACGAGGAACCCTTCAGTGGGAGGGTCTCGCACCGCGCCTCGCTGAGGAAGACGAGGAACCCTTCAGTGGGAGGGTCTCGCACCGCGCCTCGCTGAGGAAGACGAGGAAGCGCTCGCTAAATGCGTTACTGGCGACAACACGCAAGGCAGCGCCAAAACATCAGGAGAGATATGGGCTGCGCTCCCCGGACGCGGCCGAAACCAGAACCCCTCAGGGACTTCGCAGGAGGGCGTGGTGAAGACAGCTAACAGGAAGATGTCGCAGACGGAGGGGGAGAGAGGCTGAGCGGGGAAATTAATTATGGAGTGAGGAGACAAGTTGAGGTCTGAATGAAAACACCTGGAGAATTATACGGGATTACACTGCTAATGTGCTGCTGTATCAGTGTTGAGATGCGCCTGTGTGTGTGTGTGTGTGTAAGGGAGATTAACGTCTATAGGTGAGTTCTCCAGAGGTTCAGGTGTTAGTATCCTATTCTGGTGATGTGATTATATAGATTCTGGATTAACCACAAGGTCAGCTGTTTCTGCTGTCTCGTATCCTCCAATCTGAGGACAGAGCAGTTCAAAGTCCAGGCAATAAACCGCCCTGCTGTCTCCTATGCACCAATCAGAGGGCAGATCAGTATAAAGCCCAGGCAATAAACCGCCCTGCTGTCTCCTATGCACCAATCAGAGGGCAGATCAGTATAAAGCCCAGACAATAAACAGCCCTGCTCTCTCCTATGCACCAATCAGAGGGCAGACCAGTTTAAAGCCCAGACAATAAACAGCACGATAACTCTGACTTGCAAAGCCTGTCAGGAAAAAATGATTGCTTTCCGTCTGTTACCTGCATTAAAGTGTGTGTGTGTGTGTGTACATGTTGTGCATGCCTCCACATGTTGAAGCATATTTACAAATGTCTTTATTAACTTGTTTTTGTCTGTGATCAGGCATATCTGCCATTTAGAAATGGTTCTTTTAAGTGCTGCTATACATATATATATATATACACTCATGTGAAAATGATGGAACACCCCATGAAAACCTTTCTAAGTCTATTTCTGCATATGGACTTTAGATCTTTATTTTAACAACATAGAGAGGAGGAAATATAAATGAACTAATTAAACTGAAGAAATGCCTTTTTAAAATTATTTGTAAAATGTACTTAATGGAAATGCAATTTTTGGTGAGGAAAAAGATAGGACACCCCCACATGTATTCACTCTTTAAAATGCATACAAATAGAATCAGTGCAAAAAAGTCCAGAACATGGTTAGAGAGGGTTGTGGAGGAGCAGGTCTTATGGAAACCTCAGATATTTAGTTTGTTATTCTCTTGATTGTCGAAGTGAGTGAAATCCCCATGGTGACATTGAAAAGGCTCTCTGAGGCATTGTAGATGCATATGAGTCTGGGAAGAGATTAAAAAAAAAATCGCCTAACAAATCAAAATCAGCCATTCCACTGTCCGGAAAATAATGTACAAGTGGAGAACATGTGAAACCACAGCCACCATGCCCACATCAGGATGTCCTACCAAGAGTGGACTGCAAGATGTCTTGCTGTTTGCCTCTCCAGTGCACCCGTTGTCACTTTTATTTGCACCAAAACAGCTGACTTTCACAATCGTTTATGCTTCCTAACCGGACCATTTTCATACATTTTAATACAAAGTGGAGCCCCCCCCACTTTATGTAATCTCACATATATATTTATTTATTATAGCCACTCTAACTCCTCCTACATTTCTTGCACTATGGAGACATGACAGGTATCACAATGTTTGTCAAGTTTCTGATTGCGTTGCTATTGTTTTATGGAAGGTTTTGTTGCAATGTTTAGAAAATATTCAAAAGTTTTGGTGGCAAAAAACATAGCTGCACTGGCCGAACGGACGTTAGCCACAAATGGCTGCCGGATATGATGCTTGCAAGTAATGCTACAGCACTGTTTATGCAGTGACAATGAAATGGCACTGACTTCGACCATGGGACTTACTTTGTCAAAGGTAAGGTTGAAGTTATTTTGCTACCTTTTGGCCAGCTATTCAATCTTTTTCATGCGGGAGATAGCTAGCCACCTAGGTAGCTAATAGGACATATCTTTGTTTTGGTATTTGGGAGATGGCCAGCCAAGTATTGGGGGATAATCTGTGTTAATTTACTAGCAGTACACAGCTGGACAGTGGACACAGGTGGTGCGACGGCAACCCCACTTTACAATTTCCTTGGAATTGTAGCTGTTCTAGTTTAATATTGTATTATGTATTAACATTTTAATACATATGTTAATATTGTATTTACATTTTAAGAAACCTAAGAATTTGCACTCGGGTCTGGGTGCCTATGTGTGTGTTAGTGTGCACGTCTCTGTGTGTGTGTGTGTGTGTATGAGTGTGCGTCTTGGTGTATTTGTGTCTTTCTGTGTGTGTGTCTCTGTGTTTGTGTGTGGCTGTGTGTATTAGTGTGTGTGTGTTAGTGCCTCTCACCCTTCTTGTCTCCGAAGAACAGCGTCTGCTGCGCTGGGTTGGACCACTGCAGAGAGGTCTGGTCGTTGTGCTCCACCCGACACGTCATGTTGGCCGCCTCGCCCTCCGTCACCGTCACGTTCTGGACCAGAGGCTGCTGCCCGGAGGAACCTGCGGACCACACGCGTGTTCACGTGAGTGTTGACGTGTGTTTTGACTTGTGTGTTGACGTGTGTGTTGACGTGTGTGTTGACGTGTGTGTTGACTTGTGTGTTGACTTGTGTGTTGACTTGTGTGTTTACGTGTGTGTTAACGTGTGTGTTTACGTGTGTGTTAACGTGTGTGTTGACGTGTGTGTTGACTTGTGTGTTGACTTGTGTGTTTACGTGTGTGTTAACGTGTGTGTTAAAAAGTGTGTTTATGTGTGTGTTAACGTGTGTGTTGACGTGTGTGTTGACTTGTGTGTTGATGTTTGTGTTGACGTGTTTGTTGACGTGTGTGTTGACGTTTGTGTTGACGTGTGTGTTAACGTGTGTGTTGACGTGTGTGTTGACTTGTGTGTTGACGTTTGTGTTAACGTGTGTGTTAACGTGTGTGTTGACGTCAGAAGCATCACATGAACACCGTTCAGACCGGCAGTAGCAACGCAGTCCGCCCATTGGCTGAAACAGCACAGGAAAGGGTGGTGGGGGCTCTCCAATGAGGAGACGCATACACACAGACACATGTGCTAAACACACATCAACACACACTTACACACAAACACAAACACACACCTACGAACACATACGCAAAACACACATGAACACACACGTATACACAAACACACACTTATAAACACATGCGCACAAACACACACTTACAAAGACACACTTACAAACATATGCACACATGCGCACAAACACACATGAACGGGATAGCAATTATCAGGCATTACCCTGAATAGGGTAGAGTTTGGGTGTGTGTTTAAGCGAGAGAGAGATGGAGACTGAGTGTAAGAGGGGGAGAGAGAGATGGAAGTTGTGTGTAAGAACGGGTGAGAGAAAGATGGCAACTGTGTGTGAGAGGGAGAGAGAGATGGAGACTGTGTGTAAGAAAGAGAAAGAGAAATGGAGGTTGTTTGTAAGAGGTGGAGATAGAGAAATAGAGACTGTGTGTAAGAGGTGGAGATAGAGAAATAGAGACTGTGTGTAACAGGGAGAGAGAGAGAGATGGAGACCGTGTGTAAGAGGGGGAGAGAGAGATTAAGACGGTGGGTAAGAGGGAGAGAGCGAGAGATGGAGACTGTGTGTAATAGGGAAAGAGAAATATAGACTGTGTGTAAGAGAGAAAGAGAAAGAGAGATTGAGACAGTGTGTGAGAGGGAAATAGAGAAATGGAGACAGTGTAAGAGTGAAAGACAGAGAGATGGAGACTGTGTGTAAGAGGGAGAGATGGAAACTTTGTTTCATTTAAAATGAAACATATAGATGGAAAGAAGGAGAAACTAGTTACATGACATTTAAAATGAAACATACCGATGGAAAGACGGAGAAACTAGTTCCATGACATTTAAAATTACACATATAGATGGAAAGAAGGAGAAACAGCCAGCTAGAAATAGAGCAACATAGATGAAAAGAAATGGAGAGCAAAAGAATGATCATTTAAAGATATTTCGCTCTTTTCCTGGTGCTAATTACGTTCTGAGAATGGTGAATCTTTATTTAACTCTAATGTTATTCACAAAGACATAGAGTCAGGGAGGTGTGTGTGTGTGTGTGTGTGCTGGGGTAAGTAAATAATAATAAGCCGATAAATCTTTGCCCCGGAGGGAAGCTTTTACAGAGAGAGTGAATAAAGGCTTACACACACACACACACAACCTCCGCAGGGATAGTAAGATAATAAATAACTTACAGAACTAAAGAGAGATGGAGAGTAAAAGGAGCCCAGAGAGATAGATAGAGGGAGAGTAAAAAAAGCCCAGAGATATAGATAGAGGGAAAATAAAAGGAGCACAGAGAGATAGATAGAGGGACAGTATAAGAAGCTCCGAGAAATTGATAGAGAGTAAAAGGACCCTAGAAAGATAGATTAAGGGAGAACAAAATGAGTCCAGAGAGATAGATAGAGGCGGAGTAAAAGGAGCCCAGAGAGATAAATAAAGGGAGAGTAAAAGGAGCCCAGAGAGATAGATAGAGGGAGAGTAAAATAAAGAACAAAGAGATAGATAGAGGGAGAGTATAAGGAGCCCAGAAGGATAGATAGAGGGAGAGTAAAATGAGCACAGAGGTAGATCGAGGGAGAGTAAAATAAAAAGACCATAGAGACATAGATAGAGGGAGAGTATAAGGATCCCAAAGAGATAGATAGAGGGAGAGTAAAATAAAGAACAAAGAGATAGATAGATGGAGAGTAGAGGGAGCATGTAGAGATAGATAGAGGGAGAGAAAATAAGAGGCAACTTTCCAGTTGGTTATTTCATTTGGCAACAAAGAAGTATTCTTATTTTCCACTTGCTTTGGCTATGTCAACAAATGTTTCCCAAGACAATAAAGCCCCTTTGAAGTGAGTTGACTGAGAGGAAGACTTTTTCTTTGCAGGAACATATGCTTCCTAAATTAGGCCACAGACAAAAGCAGTGCCCTTTATATGTCACAGTGATCCATTTGGGAATGTTTTTTCTATAATCTAAATACTCAAAAGTTCTTGTCCTTCAGAAAGAACGTTTCTAGAATATTTGCCAGGGATCCTTCTTAAGGGTCAATGTTTGTGCTAATAAAGCTTTAGCTCGTTCAATTTCAATTTCCACTGACCTTTACAGAACAAACGAGAAACAACATGGACATTTTACTTCTCGTTAACCAACCATGTAGCTGCAGTGCAGACTGCAGTACTTGCCTACACTATTACCTTTTGTGAGTGTGTGTGTGGGTGTGTCTGTGTGCATGAAGGGGTGGGTACAGTAATTATATTCATAGATTAAAAGGTGTCAAGATCCTAAAATGATTCTATGGCAGAAAAACTCTTTCGGGAACCTCTTTCATGTTCTATGTAGTACACATCTGAAAATAGGAAAAATAAAGATGCCGTCCCTCTCTATAACCCCTCACTATAACCCTCTATAACCCCTCACTATAACCCTCTCTATAACGCCTCACTATAACCCTCTCTATAACCCTCTCTCATTCCTCTCTAATCTCTCTCTATAACCCTCTCTCATCCCTCTCTATAACCCTCTCTCATCCCTCTCTATAACCCTCTGTATAACCCCTCTCTATAACCCTCTCTCATTCCTCTCTATAACCCTCTCTCATCCCTCTCTATAACCCTCTCTCATTCCTCTCTATAACCCTCTCTAATCCCTCTCTATAACCCTCTCTCATCCCTCTCTATAACCCTCTCTAATCCCTTTCTATAACCCTCTCTATAACCCTCTCTCATCCCTCTCTATAACCCTCTCTCAATACTTCTCTAGATCCCTCTCTCATCCTTCTCTATACCCCACTCTCATCCTTCTCTATACCCCTCTGTCATCCTTCTCCATACCCCTCTTTATACCCCTCTGTCATCCTTCTCCATACCCCTCTGTCATTCTTCTCTATAACCCCTCTGTCATCCTTCTCTATACCCTTCTCTATACCCCTCTGTTATCCTTCTCTATACCGCTCTCTCATCCTTCTCTATAACCCTCTATCATCCTTCTCTATACCCCTCTCTCATCATTCTCTATACCCCTCTCTCATCCTTCTCTATACCCCTCTGTTATCCTTCTCTATACCCCTCTCTCATCCTTCTCCATACCCCTCTCTATACCCCTCTGTCATCCTTCTCCATACCCCTCTCTATATCCCTCTGTCATCCTTCTCCATACCCCTCAGTCATCCTTCTCTATACCCCTTTCTTCCGGATTCTCTGAATCTTTCAATTATGTTATTCACCGTAGATGATGAGATGCCGACAATCTTTGCAATTTTACATTGAGAAACATTATATTTTAATTGTGGCACTATTTGCCTACGCATAGGATTCTCTTTTATACCCAATCCTGTTATTGACCTGTTGCCAATTAACCTAATTAGTTGCGCGATGTTCCACCTGGTGTTTCTTTTGCATTACACAACTTTTCCCGTCTTTTGTTGTCTCTCAGCCGGCTTTTTTGAAACGTATTGTTTGCATCAAATTTGCATCAAAGTGGGCAGATATTTTTCAAGAAAAAAAAACATTTGTTTGTTTCAACATCTGATTTGTTGTCTTTGTGCTATTTACTATTGAGTACAGAGTACATGATTTGCACATCATTGCATTCTGTTTGCCTTTACATTTTACACAGCGTCATCTTAGAAATGGGGTTGTATGAACCTTCACCTAAATCAAATGTAAAGGGCTTCATCAGATATCCCTTTATTGTTAAATGGCTCTCTTCAATGCGATACGTAATAGAAATACAATGTTCAATGTTTCTGTTTTCCAATCTGCATTTTACCACACACACACCATAAATAAAACCCCTCCAAAGCCAGTAACAATAAGGGGGATTATTCAGCCCCCTCTCCCCTCGTCAGAAACATGATTTCTCCTACTAAGTGGACACTGCTCAGGGCTGAAATGTACACTTAAGAGTGCTGAAGTGTGCTTATCAGAGGGCCCTTGGATTGGTCTAACCCACCAATCAGGATAATGACACTGATACTACAACACACATCATGATAACTCTAGGGTTCTCTACAATCATGTTCCTGTACCTGGTATCAGCTGGATTTCTGCAGTGTCCGAAAATATACAAGTCAATTTCCAGGTTTTACATTAAAATGCTCAAATGAACCACTGGCAAGGGATCAGTTACATCAGTATTCCTGAATAACTGGATGTCAAGGTTTCACTGTTGGGCAGCGTGTCATCGAGTTAAACCCCATTTGGAATCCTGTGGCTCTGCCACAGACACTTTACCATTACATTTAAGTTATTCTGCATCCATATATATTTTCCATTAGCCGTGGTTGAGGTACAGACCTCCCGTTACACCACAGAACAGACAATCGAGTTAAACCACCGAAAGGACAATACACCACAGAACAGACAACCGAGTTACACCACCGAAAGGACAATACACCACCGACCGGACAACCAAGTTACACCACCAAAAGGACATCCTGGTTACATCGCCTAACAGACAACCGAGTTACACCACCAAATGTACATCTGGGTTACACCACCAAACAGACTGGGCAGTATTTTTAGAACGGGGGACGCACATATCATTTTACACCCCGTAATGATGTAGGTCGTCAAAGACTGTGTCTAGCCACTGACAGGTACACCTATTGAATAACTCTTACCACTCTCTCAACCTCCTTTCTTACCTATCTCCTCCAATCCCCTTTCCTCCTCCCCTCTCCTTACTACACCCCCCATGCACCCCTCCCACCCACACCTCCTCTCTGCCCCCACAACTCTCCTCTCTCCCCTTTTCTCTCTCCCTACCCTGATTTTCTTACCCCTCGGCACCTCTCAACAGGACCTCCCACCCGTCTATTTTCAGTGGTGGAGGAGGCAGCTATTTGACCGTCGAGTGAATGTATCAAAACAGGATGAGCCAATTTTACAGTTGACACACCCAGACTGGAGGAGGCAAGGGGGAGAATCTGAAAATGAGGGAGAGCGAGAGAGGGGCAGTGGGATTAGAGAGAGACAAATAGATGGTTGTGGAGAATTGAATGAGAGAGAGAGCGAGAGAGAGAGAGGAGAGGAGAGAGAAAAGGGTGGATGAGAAGACAGGAAAGAAGATGCAGAGAGATTAGGAGCACGGGAGGAGGAGGTGCAGAGGTGAGAGGAGGAGCACGGGTCATTTACAGTGCTGATTAAGGTCTCCCGGGGTTAACATGGCGTGTGGGAGAGATAGAGGGAGGAGGATGAGGAGGAGGAAGACTGGAGCGTAGGATAGATGGAAAGAAATGGATCTGGGCTGCTGGAGTTGAGGAAGAATGTTTTATTCATGAAGGTTTTGCATGAAGCATGGGCTGTCACCAGAATTACTGTTCAGCAGAGCTCCCTTATCCTCCATCTCTCCTCTCTCTCTCTCCTCTGTCTCACTCCCATCATCCTCTCTGTCTCACTCCTCTCTCTCATCCCCTGTCTTTAACTCCCCTCTCTCATCCTCTGTCTCTAACTCCTCTCTCTCATCCTCTCTGTCTCTCATCCTCTCTGTCTTTCACTCCTCTCTCTCATCCTCTCTGTCTCTCAACCTCTCTGTCTTTCACTCCTCTCTCTCATCCTCTCTGTCTCTCAACCTCTCTGTCTCTCACTCCTCTCTCTCATCCTCTCTGTCTCTCACTCCTCTCTCTCATCCTCTCTGTCTCTCACTCCTCTCTCTCATCCTCTCTGTCTCTCACTCCTCTCTCTCATCCTCTCTGTCTCTCACTCCTCTCTCTCATCCTCTCTGTCTCTCATCCTCTCTGTCTCTCATCCTCTCTGTCTCTCATACTCTCTGTCTCCCATCCTCTCTGTCTCCCATCCTGTCTTTCTCCATCAACTGTTTAACAATCTATTGCTGTAGTCTTGATGTCCCTCTCTCTATTTGCCTCTATTCACTCTCTCTCTACTCTCTGTACTGCTCATCTCTGATTCTATTATCTCTTTACTGTTGTTGACCTGTCATTCAGAAGAACACATCACACACTCTTTCTGCCTGAGATTCAGTGTGTTACTGTGTTTGCGTGTGTTGGACACCAGGATGACATTCTTACTTTACTGCATCAACAGTATTACCTTTACTGTGTGTATATGAGTGTGTATGTGTGCGTGTGCGTGACTGACCAGATTATGTTTCTGTAGTGGAACAAAAGTTTGCCTTTTTGTTTGAAAAACTAAAGTAGCACTGGGACGATCAGCACTGTTCAAACCTGTTTGCAAAGCACTGGGATCCACCACACTGGGATCCACCACACTGGGATCCACAACAAGGGGATCCATCACACTGGGATCCACCACACTGGGATCCACAACAAGGGGATCCATCACACAGGGATCCACCACACTGGGATCCACCACACTGGGATCCACAACAAGGGGATCCATCACACAGGGATCCACCACACTGGGATCCACCACACTGGGATCCACCACACTGGGATCCACAACAAGGGGATCCATCACACAGGGATCCACAACAAGGGGATCCATCACACAGGGATCCACAACAAGGGGATCCATCACATGGGAATCTACCACACAGGGATCCATCACAAGGGGATCCACAACAAGGGGATCCACCACACTGGGATCCACAACAAAGGGATCCGACACACAGGGATCCACCACACTGGGATCCACCACACTGGGATCCACAACAAGGGGATCCA
>JACXGK010010170.1:0-12976 GCA_016801125.1 Novumbra hubbsi | reverse complement strand
AAAAGAGGTGCCCCAAGGTCTCAACAATACACATGTAATTTGACTTTTCATCCAGATCAGACCAGACAAGTAAACACTGCTGAGCATAAACACAGCCAGATGCAGTCTTGTGGCTCCAGGCCTGCTAAATAATAATAACATCACACGTACACATTACAGCCTACATTAACATTAAAACAGTCCCAAAGCCTGCGATACTAGAGTCACAACCGTCCTACAGCACGCATTACTAATCAGGACAGTCTTGTAACCTACATTAGCATAGTGAGAGCAGTCTTGTAACCTACATTACCATAGGAGTAGTTAACCAGCAAGGGAATATACATGTTCCTGTCATGACCCGTGACCATAACAGGCCTGGATTTCCACTCTGGTTGATCATGATACTATGGTTAACAGACATGGATAATCATGATACTCTGGTTAACAGACAGGAATGATTGTGATACTCTGATTAAAAGAAAGAGATACTCCTGATAACCTGGTTAACAGACATGGATGATCATGATACTCGGGTTAACAGACACGGATGATCATGATACTCGGGTTAACAGACACGGATGATCATGATATTCGGGTTAACAGACAGGGATGATCATGATACTCTGGTTAACAGACATGGATGATCATGATATTCGGGTTAACAGACAGGAATGATCATGATACCCTGGTTAACAGACATGGATGATCATGATACCCTGGTTAACAGACATGGATGATCATGATACCCTGGTTAACAGACATGGATGATCATCAGACTCAGGTTAACAGACATGGATGATCATGATACTCTGGTTAAACTGCAGTGACCCGTAATCATGTACTTTGGCTCTGCAACAACACAGAGTCTATTTTCTCCACGGTGAATGCAGGTATAACCTACTGTAAGAAACAAGTTGGTGGGGTTTGTACGTGTGTTTTTATGTGTCTGCAGTCTTCAGCATCAATTACGGCAGGTGACCAGAATACTGGTCAGCAAACAACTCAGTTTGTAATAGACGGAACCCAATTACATCTGTGAAAATGCTGTTTTCCTGGCTCCTTTATGGTTTAATGTTCAACATTATAAGGCTTTCTTTATGGGCTCCGGGCAACTAATGCCTGTAAATAAGTTACAAAACAATCCTCACCAACAAGATCATCAGCACCTGGCAATCGGAAGCGCGCTCCAAAATGAACAGGGTTGGCAAGGGATGTATACCCGTCTCTGGTCAATGACTGACACAATGTTAGAACGCCATAGGTGTGTACTTGTTACATTCACTTGGTACACCTCGTCTGATTGCGTATCTCGCTCAGTGTCATGGGGACAGAGGTTTGATTAGTGTGTTTCGTTCGTTTGCTGGAGACGATGAGGTCTGCAGTGTGAGAGGTTAACCAGAAGACAACAGGGGATGATGTGGACAGCTTACCAAACTACAAATGGACACATGCAAGATTATAACCTAATAAAGGCCTCACCTGAACCGTCCTCCGCAGTGTTGGCATTGGTCCCCGACCCAGCCTGGGGCGCACACACAGTTGCCGGTAGCCGGGTTGCACTGCCCATTCACGCACGGTTTGTCGCATTCCTTCGCCTCGGTGATAGTCGGCAGTCCAAGGACCAGCCCGAACGCGGAGAACAGTAGCAGTGTTTGGAGCATCGCGCCTCGGCCACCAACCTCCAACAATTCGCGTCTAAAACTCGGACTACGGCCAGCATCATAGCCACAACAGGCCCGCCGCTGTATCGTCCCGTCCATTCTCACAAAAGATGGCTTCTAGGAACAGGTCCGCGCCACTAGCCCACTCCTGGTCGTATTTGAAAGCGACCAGCCTGTTATCTCCAGCACCGTGGTACTTAAAAAGAGAGCCAGTTAGTGTTTGTATGAGTCCTGTGTCCTTGTAGTGAGTGATTTTAATCTCGTTCGTCGTTTACATCTTTCCGGTGGCTACGTTACCACCGCCGCACCGAGTCGCATATTGACACCAGGAAGTGACGAATGGAGTTTACAGACACACACGGAAATGCGCCACGATTGACAAATAGCGCGAGTTGTATGATAAAAAAATATTCTAATACATGTTCAGTTTAATCTCAAAAAGTGTTACTCAAACCTCTCTCTATTAGAAAAGAGTCTGATATTACTTTATTGAAGAACGTACTAGCAATCGGCAAGCCAGGGGTACTCTCCTTAAAAACAACTGTAGCCATGTGTTGTGTGACAGAACTGCACATTTTGTTGAACCGTGAAGTGGCCTTTTATTGTCAACAGCATGAGGCTTAAATATTATGTTGTTTGGTCATCTTGGCAAAGGAGAAATGTTCAATAACAGCAATGTACGAATACGAAATAAATAACATGTTACATATGTGGGCTCCATAAACATTACACCAACACTTAAAATGTTGCATTTCTATTTGTTATTTTTTTTCTTCTATTTTTCTATTAGTGAGACAGTGATTGAAGTAAACCTGTTCAAACTGCAATCACACTGGTGTGTCTTGAGTTGCTTATCTTTAGATAAGAGTATTTGATAAGAGTTCATCCTGAGGAGCTGTGAACAGACAGCTCTTTTTTTGTTGGAAATTAACAGACCCCAACTGAGACTTTCTGTATTGTAGTGATCAGTGTGATATGTTAATAAATTTGAATCATGTTCTGTGCAGAAAATAAAGCTAAACAGCAACACCCAGTGGATAGACTAGAAATGCACCAGTGGCAAACAAAGAATATTTAATAATGTATGAGGAAAATCCCCATCTTACACAATCAATTATTACTAATACATTTTAATATTTAAATCTATGTCATTTGCTGGATTTTACAAATATGAGACTGTTTATTGTTGAAAACGGAATGTGCCAGTATTTCTGAGGTGAGATCCATCCAAGGATTGCCTGGTGGCAAGGTCTGCTTCTTAGTACAGAGGTCAGGTTGGACTATGGAGCCAGCGCTATGGATAATATTAAGTCTATTGAGACCAGGCTGACAGGGGAGGAGAGAGGGTGGCTGGTAGCTTGCTGGTTGTGGTGTCGGGCTGGTGTCTAAACGGCGGTAGCGGTGAATGAATCGATCAGATGAAAAATGTCTGTGACTCGGAATTACTGATCAAAATGATTACTAATAGAGGAACTAGCGCTAACATCCTCTGTGTGTGTGCTGGGTCATGTTAACATCCTGTGTTTGTGCTGATCAGGACGTTTTGAAACCAGTGTTGATTACAGGCTCCTGGACATGGTGGTAACAATCAGACGACCTCATCTTTGGCATACAGCAGGCCAGTATACGCACAGTATACGCACAGCATACGCACAGCATACGCACAGTATATGCACACAAACACCTGGTACTGCCCACATACATGTTCCCATTCCAACTGCTATTATAAAGTCCCTGTGTAACAGCATTTCTCACTTTGTCCAGGGTTGGGGTCGATATTTCAGTTTCTCCAGGGTTGGGGTCGATATTTCACTTTGTCCAGGGTCACTGGTAGAGACAGTAGTGCAGACCCTGCTTGTCATAAGTATAGCACAGAGAATTGTCTGTGGCTTGGGAGAGTGGGACATGTTTAGGGCCGTCCTCTGGCCTGTTGAAGAGGTCCTGGATGATAGGGACCTTCTCCCTGGTGACCACCTTCTGTAGAGCTGCAGTTTCCATACGGTACAGTGATGTATTTTGCAAAGATCCTCTCAAGGAGACAAAATGCCAAATCTTTTTAGTCTCCAAATTGGGATGGGCCTGAAATGCTCTCTTCACCACCGTGTTTGTGGGGAACATGTTAGTTTGTGGGGTGAAAGTACACACACACACACTTCTCCATCTACACACACACACACACACATTTCTCTGAACATGTAAAAAGGTACACCAAAACAAACAGCTGTACAAATGTAATAGAACGTTTATTAAATTTTGACTTGTAAGAAGTCGTCATGTTCCAACACACTTCATGGGACAAAGTGCATTCATTCATATGTACCACCAACCAAAACGGATTGATGTCAGCATTAAACATAAATAAAACAAATAAACATATTTACAACATCGCCAGATGACACGGTCAGAGACACTTAACTACAGGTCAAAGGTTAGAGGTCTTGGGAGGGCATCAGACCCAAACCCAACAAAAGATCCCCCTTTGAACTCCTAGATAGAAATCTTAGTAACTAATTCAACACATTTTCAACAGCTGATGCTTGAACCTAGCTGGCTGTCATTTCAAACAGAGAACAGAACAATAAGGAATGACCTGAACTTCCACAGTAAAAGCGAAGATCGCTTTTTTATTTTTAGATGCCTAGAGAAGGTCAACGGTGAAAGGTGACAGGTCACAAACAGTAAGACTCCCAATTTAGTGTCAACATTCAACCAGGGATGTATTCATTAGAAATAAAAAACATCCCTGTATTTCTTTAATGAACACCGCAACAGGGGGAAAAAAAACATATTCAAGTTCAGCTAGGTCCCTTCCCGTTCCATACCCATAGAATTGTGGGGGATATGAGTTAGTTCAGTGGAACTCTAAACCTCAGCAGAGGTAGATCCTTGCTGAGGTCAACTCATCCACATCAATCGGAGACGACTAAACTTTACAGTAATTCAAAAAGTTTGCAGAATTGCATCATATCAAAAAGAAATTGTCAAAAATCATTAGAAAAAGTACAATTGATTAATCGCTAATTATATTACATTTAGTTATAAGTGTATAGATTTCATGACTAAAGCTGTTTTCATGTTGTGTACAGAGGAGAAAACGAGGCATTTCGTATTTTACACAATGAAGAGCGACAGGACAAAACCTGTTGTTGCCAGGTCCTCTTTTAACTGAGAACCCGATTCATACTTGTTTAGATGGCAGTATCAATACACACCCTATCTTTTCAGTAGTTCACTCCAGGCCATCAAAATGCTATCACACTCCAAACAAAGGCAGAGGTGTATTAGTGTCACTTAAAAAGAGATAGAACTTTTGTACAGCATCAGTATGTACAGGTTTGATCAAACTTTGCCTGGACACTTTCTTATTTTACTTCTTTACAACATGGCAGGGGGGGGGGGGAGATTTTTGGTGAAAATCAATGTCCATCTCAATGTTTTCTAGCACATTTAGAAAAAGAAAAATAGGACTTCTTTCTCCATGTCCCAGCTTAAGCCTGATCCCTACCTCTTGGTTTCCTATTTTTACCATGTAGTCGAAACAGCTCTCCAGCTAAAACGTAGCTCAGCATCTCACCATTCATTCCAGTAGAGAACAGCTCTCCAGCAGAAAAGTGACTAAGCATCTCACCATTCATTCCAGTAGAGAACAGCTCTCCATGTCCAAGGCAGATCAGATGCATTCTGTCAGCAGGCAGTAAAGCCCCTCCTCTCATCTTAGGCCCAAGCAGTACATCTACTCATTATCGCCATCAAAACTAACAGGAACAATTCTAAAATGTTTTTGGTCTCTCAGGTCAGGCATGTTGGTGGTACAATACCAGCGCTTGTCCTAGTATAGTTTCAGTACTGGTTACCCGTTTTTAAGGACAGTTCATGCTTGATAACGGGGGTTTGAGGATGTGGACTTTCTTGACAGAGAAAATAGTGTTGTAGGCTACAGGTATCGGGGTTGCAAGGGGGGGGGGGGTATCTTTCCGGCAGGAAACTGGCACAAGGTGAAGGTGGGCACGGCCGGCCAGCGTGTTCAGGAGGAGGACGGCGAGCTGCGTGTGGGCCGTCCCGCTGACGAGGCGCTGTAGGTCCGAGAGCGCTGTCGAACGGCCAGGCGACACGGGACCTCCAGTTCCTGGAACAGAGGCTCCTCGGTGATGTCCACCGCCTCGGGACGCTCAGCCGGGTCTCGGGACAACATGCTCCGTACCATGCCAAGCTGGGGAACACCATAACACTCATCATGCTGGTCCCAATGTGCCGGTCACAATGAACGTTTTACATTATGCACAGACTTCCCAATAACCTGTGATGTCATGACTGCATTGTCCATCTACGATGTGACTGAATCTAGCATCATTTATCCGATACATTTTAGAACCTTAACATTCTTTACACTAGACAGTCACCAAACGGTGGCAGAGAAAACAGATATAACAGTCGTTCTGTCAGACAGTCACTGAACAACAGCAGAAAAACAGATATAACAGTCGTTCTGTCAGAGTCAATGGACGGCATGGTGACAGATCACATAAAAACGGTTTTTAAATTAGCCACCAGATGGCAGCAGACAGACACACACAACTAACCTCTTGGACGTTGTTCTTGGAGAACACATTAGGAAACTGCAGCCTTCGAACTTCAGTCAGAGTCTGTGAGGGGAAAAAAACAACATTATAAAAAATATCTTCCCATATTAGTCCGCCCTATGATGTAAATGTATAGTTTTTCAATTGGCTTGAAGTGTAATATAAATGTGACCTTGGAGTTTGTCCTGTAGTACTGATAGATTAACAGCAAAACTCAACTGACCTGGACTCTCTCCATCTGAGTTCTGAAAGGACAGAGCAGCTCAAACAGGATCAGGCCCAAAGAGTAGATGTCCACTTTGTGAGAGTACGAGTTACCAGATAGCTGAGAACAGAGGACAGGGCAGTGTCATAAGAGGTCAAGGATAAGGGAGGGTTGTGGAATAGCACACCCCTATTTCGGCTCTGGCAATGTTCTAACCTGTTCCGGACTCATGTAGAGCTTGGTGCCAACTTGCCCGGTGTGTCGGGCGTAGCTGGGCATGGGCGTCAACGGGCCTGGGTCATCTTCATCATCCTCTTGGTCCATGGCGGTCACCAGCCCGAAGTCTCCCACCTTCACCACGCCATCCACCGTAAAGAAGATATTGGAGGGCTGTGGAGAACCGATAGAGAGGAGATGAAAGGGGCCACTCCTACTAGAACCACAATATAACACTTGAAAACCATTTAGCCGTTCGCGTGTGCAATGGAAATGGAGTATTTGCTTTGGCAATGAAATTAAAAAAAATGTCCTAAGCCTTTTAAATCCAAATGGAATTGAAAGAAAGGGGTCAAAGATTGGTAAGTAAAGAGTGCATGTGTGTGGCCATGTGTGTCACGGTGTGTGTGCGTGTGTGTGACGGTGTGTGTCTTCACCTTGAGGTCTCTGTGCATCAGACCCTTGCTGTGCAGGAAGTCAACAGCCTCGGTGATTTGCAGGAATATGTCCAGACACTGAGACTGTTCCCTGTGTTCAGAGAGACATCTCTGGGACATCCAGTCCTTCAAGGTGTCTTTACGGCACAGCTGCATCTGGATGTACAGGTACACCTTAGGAGAGGGCTGAGTCCGCGAGGGGGCGAGCGCCTGGGACGGGCTAGGAGCCAGGAGAAGAGAAGTGGGGCGGGGAGGAGAGGTGGAGGCCGGGGTGGCTCCTGTGGTCTGGGAAGAGGAGCGAGCCTTGTAATTTATCAGAGGATCGGCCAATCCTGAGGCTCCTGAGGGGGTCGTGACCTCTGTGTCACGGTCACAGCCCGAGTCCTCGAACACAATGTCAAAAGAGGAGGAGCTGCAGTCCACGCGTGGAGGGCACAGCTCGAAGGACGCAGAGGCCTCGGGGTCTGGTTGGCTGTCCTGCTCCGATATCATACTGTCCTGTCCAATCAGGAGGGGGAAGGGCTGGCTCAAGGACCCGCCCTCAAAGCACATGGCCCCGCCGGCGGAACTCGAGAGCAGCGATTGGTCACGCTCCGTGGTGAAGGACCCGCCCGTGGCGTCTCCTACCGGCCGAGACACGGAGGACAAGGGGCTGGACGACACCGGCACCTTCACGGACAGCACCTCCACGTGGTCTGGGGAGGTCAGGGGCCAGTCCGTGGTGCTGAGGACGGGGCGGAACAAGGGGCTATATTTCACGTCTCCCATTATCATTATTCTCAGGCAGTGAGGAGAACTAACACTTAAAGGGCTATTTTACTCAAATCCTGCGTTAAGCGCTCCAGGAGAACACAGCCATAGCTCCCACCTCTCCTCCAGCCAGCGCTGGTCCTGCTCCTCCTGCCATCCCTCGGGGGGGCTCTCTTGCCAGGCGTTGAAGTAGCGGATGATGCCTGGGTGTTCCAGTTTGGCCAGGGCCTTCACCTCCCGCATCACCTTCTCCCGCGCCAGCTCCCTGACGGACAGACGGCCACCAAACATTAATGACAGGCAGCCTTTAAGGGACTTCTAAGCCGTCTGGTTGGCTGGCAATGAGCGACGTGTTACCGGTTGGGCAGACGGATCCTCTTGATGGCATAGTGGCAGTCGTCTACCTGGTTCCGAGCCTCAAACACGACCCCAAACCCTCCGCGACCGAGACACTGGACCGGCTCAAAGTCTGTCAGGTACCTTGAATGGAGATGGACAGAGTTACGGGATTATCCGGTCATCCATTCGAAGACGAGCCTCCAAGGATGGGTTCAATAAGAATCCCTGTTTCCAGGTGTTACAGGGTATGATCTGTCTGAGGTGTTACAGGGTATGATCTGTCTGAGGTGTTACAGGGTAGGATCTGTCTGAGGTGTTACAGGGTATGATCTGTCTGAGGTGTTACAGGGTATGATCTGTCTGAGGTGTTACAGGGTATGATCTGTCTGAGGTGTTACAGGGTATGATCTGTCTGAGGTGTTATTAGGGGATTTTTTATTTAGAATTTTATCAGGGTGTTCTGTGTCAGATTTGTTACACCGGTATTCTCTATCTATATATCTAGAATGATTTTAGGGTATTCTCAAAATAGAATGTTCTTAGTATTTTTTCAGTATTATGTTTTCAAAGTATCATCTAACTAGAAGTTAGAGTATACTGAGTATTTTCTGTATAGAATGATATCATAGTATTCTCAGAGTCAATTCCTTCTGGAGTGGAAGGTTAGCAGGTGGCATTCCTGGGTGATGACTGTCTCCTTCCAACCAAGTCTACTGGGGTATTTGTGACGGGTGTTACCTGCTGAATGTAAGCCTTTATAGATCAGCCTGTAATGTTGCTGACAGTGTTGTAAGGGGATCCTCTGCTCCAGGGCAGATGCTACGGTGGGTTTGGACAACGGGGCGTAGGGATGGGCAGCCACTGACACACACCAAACATCCAGCTCCAGCAGACAGCTGCTACCACTAAACGCATGGGCAGAACCAAACCCTCTCCACTGGTAACTGTGGTCCGTCAGTAGTCGGTACGTATCGGTCCGTCAGAGTAGTCTTAGGGGCCTTAGTATTTAGGGGGCATGTTGCAGTACCTGGACACGTATTCGCTGGAGCGTGTCTCCATGACAACCGTCTCTTTGGGTTCCGCCACCTCAAGGTCGAACTTGCTGTCCGTCTGACACTGAGTCTCTGACTCTTTCCGCTGCTGTGGAGACGGACAGGGTGGGGAGATGAGTACACATTGATACGGAAACCCAGCCAGACAAGCCTCCCCGTCCCAGCCGGACAAGACTCCCCGTCCCAGCCAGACAAGCCTCCCCGTCCCAGCCAGACAAGACTCCCCGTCCCAGCCGGACAAGCCTCCCCGTCCCAGCCGGATAAGCCTCCCCGTCCCAGCCGGACAAGCCTCCCCGTCCCAGCCGGACAAGCCTCCCCGTCCCAGCCGGACAAGCCTCCCCGTCCCAGCGCAGACGCCTGCTGTGTCCCCCGACATGTTTCTGTAAGGCTGTGATCCTGACTCGGTCCACCGGTTGGACTGACGGAGCGCAGGCTCACCCGTGTGTAGATGAGGGGGGCGTGGGGGTGGAAAAAGGTCCTGACGATGTACGTGGTTGCGGCGATGCAGAACACGATGGTCCCGAGGATCTCCTTCCACCAGGGCAGCAACAGGACCGGGTCCTTCCTCCTCCGCTCCCCGGTCGTGCCGCCGTCCTTCACCAGAGACACCTCCGCCACGCCACGTCGCTCGCGGTAACGCTTACTGTATGGGAAGTAGTACCCGTTGTCTGGGAGACGACAACAACCAGTCAACCAATCAGCCAAACCAGACAACAGTTCTTAGTACAGAGTTATAACAGTAGGTTTTTACCATATGGGTACTGCAGTACGGACAGTATACTGTGTTATAACAGTTAGTTCGTAGTACAGAGTATACATGATATAACAGGTTATAACAGTAGGTTCTTACCATATGGGTACTGCAGTACGGACAGTATACTGTGTTATAACAGTTAGTTCTTAGTACAGAGTATACATGTTATAACAGGTTATAACAGTAGGTTCTTACCATATGGGTACTGCAGTACGGACAGTGCTCCGTTACTGTATTCTTCATGAGAGAACTTGTCATTGTTAAGACACTTGTCAAACTCATCTGACCCAACCAACACCGGGGTCCGAGACGGGGAATCTGAAACAAAGTCTGAGTATTTTAATATACTGTTGATATGGCCTGTAAGATGTATGTTATCTTCTAAAAACTTGAGCATTATATATGTATAACAGTTTTTGATACTGCAGTTAATCATAGTGATGTAGTTCTGTTATATAAACTCTGCTATATTATTGGGAATTAGTTCTGGTACTAATAAACATGATACTACACCAAAACGTGGTTATGGTACTAAAATGCATTGAGGTAAATTAATGGTGATGTAGTTCTGGTACTAAGATGCGTTCGGGTATATTAATGGTGATGTAGTTCTGGTACTAAGATGCATTCAGGTATATTAATGGTGATGTAGTTCTGGTACTAAGATGCATTCAGGTATATTAATGGTAATGTAGTTCTGGTACTAAGATGCATTCAGGTATATTAATGTTGATGTAGTTCTGGTACTACATTCAAGGAGATCTGATAAGGACATACGTATGAGGGGTTTCCATCTGATGGTGGGGATGGTGTTTGGGTCTGGCCCATTCAGGGCTTTAGATGGAAACTTCTCTGTGATCTTGACTGATGACTGGAGGTACAGCTGGCCCTGGTACATGCCTGGAGAAGGAAGTCAGCGTGTCAGTAATCACCTAGGTAGACCAGACTACTGTCAGTAATCACCTAGGTAGACCAGACTACTGTCAGTAATCACCTAGCTAGACCAGACTACTGTCAGTAATCACCTAGCTAGACCAGACTACTGTCAGTAATCACCTAGGTAGACGCTGGACTCGGTGGCTTCTCTGGCCTTCTCCATAATGTCCTCGTCCTCCTCCTCCACCTCCTCCTCTGCATCGGGACTCCCGCCGTAGGGTGTGTCATCAAACAGGCTGATGGGAGTCACCTTCCCCCCACCAACCAACCAGGCGGAAGCGATGGGAGTGCAGAACTACAGAGGTCACAATTAGGTCATCAGCATTACTGTCATAATAATTACATGTTAACGCTGTATCATCAGATGGGTATAATATGTTAAAGGTGCATAATATTGTTATAACTGTATTATAAATATTAAAGTGTTATAGCTGCATTATAACAGGCACATCATATCAAAGTGTTTATTTGAAGCTTTATTTTAAGAGTTTGATTATTATGTATTATAACCGGTTTGTGAAAAATACAGAAGCGTGTATCAATATGTTGTAGGTGTTCTTATTACCTGATGTTCCCAGACTAGCTGTCCGTCAGGCTGGGTGCTAAAGGCCATAACCTTCCAGTCGGGCACAGACACCTTAATGACCAGATCGGGTGAGCCAGGCGCCTGGGCGTCAGTGTGTGTGTCTGTTGTGGTGTGTCGGTCATTGGTGTCCTCCATGATGATCTTCTGGCCACTATTCTTCTGCTCCTCCCTCCACACCTCCCCGCTCATCACCTCCCCCTCCAGGAAGTTATTGGTCAACTGCATGTCAGGAACAAACTTCAGCTCAAAGTTCCCCACGCTGAAGTTCCACCTAAAGAGTACAACACGGAGAAATCATCAACACAGGCACGACCGCAGGCGGACAGGCACGACCGCAGGCGGACAGGCACGACCGCAGGCGGACAGGCACGACCGCAGGCGGACAGGCACGACCGCAGGCGGACAGGCACGACCGCAGGCGGACAGGCACGACCGCAGGCGGACAGGCACGACCGCAGGCGGACAGGCACGACCGCAGGCGGACAGGCACGACCGCAGGCAGATAGGCCACGCATGGTGACCGTCTTACTTCTCTAAACCGGAGCGCGGTCGGACGGCCCTGACCGTCTTCTGGGTCCTCTGCAGCAGCAGCACGTCTTCCGGTTCCACCTCGTCCTCGCCCCAGCGGCTGCAGCCAACAGCTGAGCAGATGTACCTCAGCTGGGACACCGAGGAGAGAGGGAGAGGAACGGGGGGGGGGACCTTAGTATAGAACTAAAACTATAACCTTGAACGAGGAAAGGGAGGAAATACTGTGCAGCGTGCCGTAAAAAAAAAAAAACTTAAATAGCTCTTGTTGAAGTCATACTCAGTTTGTGCAGGAGATGGGCGCAACCATCCCCTAATCCCCAAAAGCTGCCGTTGTAGTCCTGGGCAAAACCTAACCTCTGACCCCTCACCTTGCCGCTGTAGGCTCCTAATCCATAGGTGGTGAGACTCTTGCCTCCAACCAGGACTGTGTCTTCTCCGATGCGATAGGAAGATTCCAGAAGAGACTCCACACTGAAAGGTACCGCCTCCATGCTCTCTCTGTCTCTATTCCACTGGAACAGAGCTCCATCAAGAGAGGGGATGAACATCTTATTACCAAAGACCTGGAGGAGAGAAGGACAACAGACTGAGAATACCAGAGGTATCCGTAACACTGACACCAGGCTGACCAGAGGTATCCGTAACACTGACACCAGACTGACCAGAGGTATCCGTAACACTGACACCAGAATGACCAGAGGTATCCGATATACTGACACCAGGCTGACCAGAGGTATCCGTAACACTGACACCAGAATGACCAGAGGTATCCGTAACACTGACACCAGAATGACCAGAGGTATCCGTAACACTGACACCAGAATGACCAGAGGTAGCCGTAACACTGACACCAGACTGACCAGAGGTATCCGTAACACTGACACCAGAATGACCAGAGGTATCCGTAACACTGACACCAGAATGACCAGAGGTATCCGTAACACTGA
>JACXGK010010169.1:0-18444 GCA_016801125.1 Novumbra hubbsi | reverse complement strand
ACACAATGCCAGCAGACACGCATACAAGTAACAATCACGGACACAGAGACTAGAAACACAAGGGCTTAAGTACTGAGTTAACAGGTAGCACCTGTAAGGAATCAGGGAAGGATGCGTTCACAGGACATGGGGAAAACAGGACACAACACACACGATGGTGACTAAAAGGCCGGCGACGTCGAACGCCGGAAGGCTACGCAAACAGGGGAGGTCCCGGTACCGTGACAGATCGGACACTATTTAATCAGAACTGACATACCACATACAAACAAATGTTCATACAAAGTTTTGTCTTAAACTTTGTAGTATGAAAATTTTTTGAATGTGTATTCTTGCATTTCACAAAATTGAGAAAGACGGTAGAGTACATGGTGTAGGTGGGATTGAATATTATATCACAGCAAATAAAATAACAACAAAACAACACAGATTGAAAGGAACATCAAAATCAATCTTGCATACTTTGCGTTAATATAGTATGAATCTCACTGAATTATAGAGACCATTATCATGTCTGTGTAATTGTCAGATTTTCAATGGAATATTTACATTTGTGTACAGAGGCCCATTATTAGCAACCATCACCTCTGAGTTCCAGTGGGGAGGTTGTGTTTGCGCGTCCAAGGCTAATTAAACATTAGAAAACCATTTTGCAATTATGTTAGCACAGCTAAACACTGTTAATTGTTAGCTGATTAAAGAAGCAACAAACTAGCCTTCTTTAGACTAGTCGAGGATCTCTTGCAACAAGCTTAAAATGGCCATAAACCAAGAACTTTCTTCTGAAACCATCGTGTGAGAAAATGGTTAGAGCAAGTTTGCGGTGTTTTGGAGAGAAAGTACTACTATATAAACACTACTTCAATTGTACGAGAAGAAGAACTGAACAGTTTTCAGTGGTGCTAACACAATTGCAGAAGGGTGTTCTAATGATCAAATAGACTTTTAAAATTAAAGTGGAATAGCAAACACAACATGCCATTGGAAGACAGGAGTGATGGTGGCTGATTATGGGCCTCTGTACGTTGTAGATATTTTTGTATTTATTCTTTTTACATTATGATGTGTTCATTATTTGTTAACATTTTATTTTATTTTTATATAATCAAATGCAATCGAACTATCCTTTACTTTAGAGTCAACAGTTCCTATGAGGCTTTGTCTGGGGGCTCCACGATAGAGGCTTTTGAGGACTTCACTGGGGGTATCGCTGAGACCTACAACCTTAGCAAAGCCCCTCCATATCTGTTCAAAATCATCAAGAAGGCCTTGGGGCTGGGTTCTCTTTTGGGCTGCTCCATCGATGTAAGTGTTTTTGATGAGTCTTCGTTCCTGTTTTAGCTACAGTACAATAACACAAAGATTAATTCTTCCTAGGGTACGGGTATTTAGTCAAATTAAATATTTGTAGAAACACAAATAGCTTAAGTGGGCAACTTGATCAAATAAAATATGTATTTACCAAATTTGACCTGGACAAGAAAGTGTGCGTATCTCCACTAACATCTCCGAAAATGCTAATGCACATTATTTACTCTTTCATGCAGAAAGAGTGTAACAAAGTATTTGAGGCTTAGTACATACTAAGAGGCTTAGTACGTCGCAAACTACAAACAATATCTCACAAAGAAAAGGTGCCCAGAACTGTCCTATAAAGTGAAGTGTAGGAAACAAACAGGTGATTAGTAATCACGTGATTGGGAACCGAGAGGGGTGCTGTGTTCCTGTTGATTGGGATCTGGAATGTCTTGGTGATGTGTTTGGAGGCGTGAGATGTGCGTGGATCTTACAGAGCCTCCCCTCCCATGGGCGGCTCCCGAAGGCCGAGAACATCTACCAGGGGCCTGCCCCTCAGACGAGGAGTGAGTCGATCAGGGTGGTCGTGGTGGAAGGTCTGGCTGAGAGATGAGGGATCAAGGATGTCCTCGACAGAGACTCAGGACAGCTGTTCTAGTGCATAACCCTCAAAGCCGATTAAATATTACATACCACCATTTAGAAGTTTCTTGTTAATCATCTCCTCAGACATCATGCAGACATCATGATGCTTCAAACCAAAGGTCAGAGGATTGGCGATAGAAGACATGTCATCTAGATTTTGTTATATTAACACTTTAATACACACAATCTTATAAAGGTTTTGCAGTATTTTATGTCTTCTCATTAGTGTAAATTTCTTCCACACTGATGTGCAAAATATTTCATTTGCAGAGATCTGTTTTTATATTACATGTAGCAGATGCCTACAACACAATATTTTCCATGTTACTGCTTTCATCAGCAAATCTGTTGTTAGCCATATATTCTGGAGTCCAGAATAGCTCCAATAGAATAGGCCGGTTCGCCACTAATGTCAAGTGGATGGCCCCATGAGTTACTTGAGGATGGAGAGAGCTATAGTGGACTGGCTTCAGCAGAAAGATGTGGAAGGAAGAGGAAATCTGGTACTGGTGGGGAAGCTGCAGGCAATAAGTAACAGGATTGATACAGTGGGAGATTTTAAATGGCCAATGTATGTGGAGCAGAGTTTTCTGCGTTGACAGCCAGACGTGCTGGCCTGGGTGCTACGGAGGGGAGATCTGCGGCGTTGGTCAAGACCTACCTGGTTGAGGTGCTTGCTTTGCCTGTTGGCCTGGGGATGGAACACAGAGGACCGGCTGACCGAGACCCCCAGATGATTGCAGAAGGCCTTCTAAACCCGGGAGAGAACTGGGGGACCCTATCCGATACTTAAAGTTATTTGTTTCTGGCCATTTGAGCCTGTCATCAAACCCACAAATGCTAAAGATAAAGCAATACCTCAGACTGGCCAATACAAAGAAAAGATTAAGATGGGCAAAAGAACACAGATGCTGGAAAAAGACAAATAACACAAAGTGTTATAAACAAATTAATTAAGTTTGAGGTGTCCAGACCACGAAGAATATTTGTGAGACACAGACCAAATAAAAAGATGCTGAAGAAGTGCTTGACACCATCCGTCAAAACTAGTGGAGGCTATGTGATGGTCTGGGGCTGCTTTGGTGGTGGTAAACTGGGAGATTTGTACAGGCTCAAAATTATTTTGAAGAATCATTCCATTTTGCAATGCCATCACATACCCTGTAAACCGTGCTTAATTGGGGCCAATATCCTACAACATGACTATGACACAGGACTTCAAACTTTACAAGAACTATTTAGGGAATAATCAGTCAGCTACTATTCTATAATGGTGTGGCCAGTCACAATGTAATTCACAAATGAAAGAAAAACAAACATTGTTGGTACATGAAATGTAGCATGCTAGAAAGGATAACCTCTTAGTTGTTTCAGGTGCAATCCATTAGGGGTTGATGTCAATGTTATCTAGCTAGCTCTGTTCAAGCAAGGTTACCTTCGGCAGTTTGAAGTTTGTCATCAGTTTTGCTAGCATCTATTCAATGCTTATGATTGTTCCAATTAGTAAGATACTAGTGTTACTAGCCTGTAAGGTACTCAAACAGCTGGTGGAAAAATAAATCATGTACTTGGATGATTAAAGCAACTGGAGAGGTTGGCAATGGGCCAGGAAGAGGACATATGTCTATGTTGGCTACGTGTGCCATGAGGAAGATGGTTCGAGTGGCAAAAGAATCTCTAAGGATCAAAGCTGAAGAACTGCAGCTTAGTTGTGTCATGGGGTCAGAAAATCTCCACAACTACTATCAGATTACAGACTACATAATCAGTTGTTGTATGAGTGGGTTGCCATAAAAAAGCTTTTCCTGTCATCAAACAAAAGATTCAACCACCTACAGTTTGCCAAACAGTACTGAACAGAACTTTCAAAGGGACTCGGGTTGTATGGTCAGATGAGACCAAAATAGATATTTGTAGAAACAAACACAGCTGGGTTTGGCGTAGACATAAAGATAACCAAGCAGAAATGTAACTAATCTTAAATATTATAAACATCAGTGTTCCAGTGCCCCTAAATGGATACATAAAAATATGCTAGTGAACATAATTGTGTATAGAAAGTGACCAGAGAATATGAGGTGTTAATGTGATCAATAGATCAGTGTTGCTGGTCTGGGGGTAAACACTGTTGGTGAGCAGCAGCGTGAACAGACCATAGCCCGGGTGGCTGTAGTCTTTTATGATGTACCGTGCTTTCCGAAGGCATTGTGTATGGCAGATGCCTTGCATGAAAGTGAAATGGCAGCCGATGAGGCAGTAATGCAGCCTGAGAGGATACTCTCAATGGTGCACCTGTAAAAGTGGGTGAGGGTGTTTTTGCACACAGAGGAACTTAAAGTCAAACACTCTCTACTCCATTGATTTGTATTGGGGCTTGATGCCCCCTCTGCTGTTTCCTGTAGTCCACCACCATCTCTTTAGTCTTGCAGATGTTAAGAGAGAGGTTGTTGTCCTGGCAGCATGTAGCCAAGTCACTTAGATGGCCTCTAAGATGAGTCTAAAAGAGATCCTAGGCCTTGAGTCTGTCGTATATCAAAGTACATTTTGTAACCATGATTAAGTGCAGGCAGAAATGTTCCTTCTACTAGGTGAGAGTTGATTTAGATCCCAATATAGAGAATCAGTGTGGTTATTTTCTGTAGGGATCCTTCTCACCTGTTTAGAGAGAGTGGAACGGCCTGCCCGTAAAAAATAATTGTATTATTGATCAAACCTGAGACTCAAGTGTGACTTATTCAGAATTTCCACCAGACCACACAGTCATGTTGTAAACAGGAAGTACAGGAGGGGACTGAGTGCCAAGCCCTGAGGGGCTCTGATGCTTAGGGTCAATGTTGTGGTTTGTACCACCTGGGGTCTACTCATCATGAAGTCCAGGATCCAGTTGCAAAGGAAGGTGTTAAGACCCAGGGTCCTGAGCTTGAGAACAAGCTTTGCGGGCACAATAGTGTTGAACGCTGTAGTCCAGCTGTAGTTGACAGAAAGCATTGTCATGTATGTGTTACCCTTTTCCAGGTGGGAGAGGGTAGTGTGTGCAGTCAGTGTGATGGGTATGGTACTTAGATCTGTTGGGGCATTATGAAATTTGAAGGGGGTCCAAGGTGTCAGGAAGAGTGGAACAGATGTGGGTTCTGACCAAAGCACGTCATAATGGAGGTCAGTGCAACAGGGCGATAGACATTTAGGCATGTGATCGAATGTTACTTTGGTTGAAGGACAATGGTGGTCCTCTTGAAGCAGATAGGGACTGCTGACTGAGTTAGGGAGAGGTAGAATATAGAGGTAAAAACCTCTACTAACTGGTTTGCACAACTCCTGAGGACACGGCCTGGAACGTCAGCTGGCCCGGGTGACTTCCGAGGGTTCACTCATTTAAAAGTGTGAAGTAGTTCTTCAGAATGGTAATAGATTCCTCACACGAGCACTGAACAGCCAGCAAGACAGGTTTTACCTGTTTTAGTCATTGTCTATACATTGGTTGAAGAAGAATGGAGGTGTGATCCAACATACCAAATGCAGGCCACTGGAAGGTAGTTCATCCATTTTGTTTTCCAGGGATGGAACATTTGCAAGTAAAATGCTCAGTAATGGCAGATTGCAATATCTCGTCCGAGATCTACATAGGATACAGGCAAGTTTGCTTCTGTTCTTTTCTCTCCCTCTGCGTGTTAGTAAACACCGCAGGATAAAGGAGACACAGCCATTGCTTCGGTAAATTGAGAATGTCTGCTTGACTGTATGAGCGACATAACAGTATGTACAAAAATAAAAACAATACAAACAATAAGAAGAAAACATATTGAATGCGGAGCCATTGTCATTCCTTTTTTTCCTCTATGGCACACCAACATCTATGGTTGGATCCTTCTCCAGAATATTGATCCAAAGCACACCTCAAAATAAACACCAAAATTTTTTACTGATTCAAGGTTATGCCCTAGGCCGGTTTAGATGTTAAAACACAACTATATTGTAAATTAATACTTTGTAGTCAAGACTAAGACTTTTTTGGTAATTCCTACTTGTATACCCAAACAGTGTAGCATTTGAAACCTATAGTTCCACATGAACAATGGAATGGTTTAGATCTGTCCTACATACATACATTTGTGTTAAAGTAGAAGTACAGTAGAAGTAAATTTGTATATGTTTTCTTCTCGGTAATGGTAGATAACAAGTTCATACCAGACAGAGCAAATTACTCGTCAGAAGCTGGTAAAGGGGCACGCGTACTCAGTCACTGCAGCAGAAGAGGTACGTTTTTTTTTTTCCAAGGACCATACCATTATGCATGTTTGTGTTTACCCTTTTTACAGTTTATGAGATAAACAGTGTAGGTTGATCATTCTGTTTTTGTATAACTATGCCATACATGTATTGCAGAAAAAAGTATGCTAACACATTGAGGGACGTTGAGGATTTGAGTCTTGCAAAAAACACTTTTTATCAACAGGAATGCAGCTTCGTAACAGGCATGCAGCTTCGTAACACTCTATTAATTGTTCGTGTTTAATGAAGGTACATGTGCATGGGACTCCAGTCGAGCTTGTGAGGATTAGAAACCCCTGGGGTCATGTGGAATGGACAGGGGCCTGGAGTGATGAGTGAGTAACAACACTGAAAATGACTACATTTGTTATCAGGGCTGCAATTTGGGATGGTTGTGTAACAAACCTATACCACACTAAAGGCTACTTCTCCAAAGATGCTGATCTTGTCACGACCCCAGACAAGTAGGGGCCATGTGTTTTTTGTTTTTTTTTGCCCCACGTTCTGTTCTCACTAGAAAAGCCCTCCAGAATTTGGACATGCCAATGCCCATATTGCCACCACCTGATTATTACGCCACCTGCCACCTAGTCCCTCATCAGCACCGGCTATTTACAGCAAGTGAAATAAGTATTGAACACGTCACCATTCTTCTCACCAAATATATTTCCAAAGGTGCTATTGACATTAAATCTTCACCAGATGTTGGGTTGTTACCTGCCATCAAGGCACCATGGCAACCGGAACTGTAACGTTTAAGTCAACTGACTTCAGGGAAAACTTTTGTTGGGCAAAAGCATCTAGTAAGAAGCCATTGCAGATCTTAAGTGGGTTCCTAGAACGACCCTAGGGAATGTTTGCGTTGTTTACCATTAACAGTAAATGTCACCGACGTGCATTCAAAAGCCACATTGCCTAAACTGATTTTTTTATAGATTGAACCAAGTTCCCCTTCTCTTGGTGTATTCTCTCTCTCTCTCTGCCTTTTATCAGCTCCAAAGAATGGGATGGAGTTAAGGCAGAGGAGAAATCCAAGTTAGAATACTCTGCAGATGATGGAGAGTTTTGGTGAGAATGTTCTCTCCAATTACACCACCAACACTGTAACCAGCAAACAGTCATCATAGTAAAAATCTTATTTGATGTGAATGGTACCATCCTTTTCCATATTCAGGATGGCTTATACCGATTTCCTGAGCCAATACTCCAAGCTGGAGATCTGCAACCTGACCCCAGACACACTGGACAGCAATGAAGTGGGTCACTGGAACCATTACCAGTTTGAGGCGATTTGGAGTGTTGGCTCTACTGCTGGAGGATGCAGGAACCATCCAGGTACCATGTCTGTCTCTTCAATGTAAAAATACTGTGTATGTATACAGTAGACATGGCAATAATCATGTTTTATGCTTGATGTCTGTTTGCATTAACCTGTTTTGCAATAATCATGTACAAATGTTTACATTATAGTTACTAAGAAGGTGACAATGTTTTCCTTTAATAAAGACTTTCACCTATTTCTCCGCAGCCACATTCTGCTCCAACCCCCAGTTTTCCATTAAATTGGACGATCTGGATGATGACCCTCATGATGGCGAGGATGGATGCACCTTCTTGGTGGGTCTCATGCAAAAAGACATTCGCAAAGAGAGGATGTTTGGCAGGGACCTCAACACCATTGGATTTTCCATATACAAGGTGCAACATTACTTATTTAACTCAAATTCAAATTCATTAAAAACAGAAACTATAACTGGGGATTCAGGTCTTTATTCCTGCCCTGTCTTAACCCCTTGATTTGATAATCTTTTGTCAAAACTTGGTTGTGCCAGGCATAGAACAAGCTTAGAGCAAAAGCTTTGAGATTGTTTTTTATAATGAAAAACTATAGAAGTTGTATCAAATTATTATTATTAATAAATAATTTTAAAGATGATTTTCCAGAGGTATTTGTTTACATTCTCATGTTAGTTCTGTACTTTTTTCAGGTTCCTAATGAGGTACGTACACCACTTAAAAGCATAAAAGGGAAGAAATTCACATTATATTATATAGACACAGTCAATTGCTATTTTCAGACTGGTCTACTCATATCACATTGTAAACACATTTTGAAAAACATCAATAACTACAAAGCAGAAAATGTAACATCCGTGTTTCATAAAAGTACAAGGGTCTGACCAACATCCACCTGGGCCCAGATAAGCTGCTGAGAGAGAGGTCTGTCGCAATGAGTAGCACCTTCATCAATCAGCGTGAGATCTGCGACCGCTTCAAGCTCCCACCCGGGGAGTATATCATCATTCCTTCTACCTTCCAACCGCACAAGAAGGGTAGCTTCATCCTGCGCGTCTTCACTGAAAAGCCAGCTGCTGCTAGGTGGGGCAGGAGATTTCAGAATTTTTGTTTTACCGGCCTGAATAGAGCAAAGGGCCTTTT
This sequence comes from Novumbra hubbsi, assembly GCA_016801125.1. NCBI lineage: Eukaryota > Metazoa > Chordata > Actinopteri > Esociformes > Umbridae > Novumbra > Novumbra hubbsi. The sequence continues at coordinate 9,795 of JACXGK010010169.1, read as the reverse complement.
TTATCGAACTGTATTACCTGGACTATACCCTTCAAAAAGAAATGAATGGAAATAAGCATGCAGTGGGGCAAAAAAGTGTTTAGTCAGCCACCAATTGTGCAAGTTCTCCCACTGAAAAAGATGAGGCCTGTAATTTTCATCACTGTACATGAGCTTGGGCAGGAGATGAAATGTGTTTGTGTTCAGATTGGGTTGAATGTTTATTACAAGCCTTTGAGCCTTAGTATGGCCTAACACAGAGAAAGATTTACCTACTTTACAGTTGCACTCAGCTCAAGAACGTAGCTTTGCTACCAAGGCATAACAGTAAACATACACAATCTGTATTGCATTTAGTATATTATTTGCACATGTTTGTATTTTTTGTTGCAGTCCAATGGAAGAAGACATTAAAGTGGAAATTGAAGAGGTAACCCTTAATAATACCTTGTATATTTATCATTATTTTTACACTTTATATAATATATATTGTTTTATATTTTATATTGTCACAATGAATATGAATAGCAGAAATCTAACAATTATGTTTGCTTTTTGTATTCTTTCACAATATTTACAATTGTAGCCAGATATTAAAGAGCATGATGTGGATCCTCACTTCAAACGTATGTTCATACAGATCGCTGGAAATGTATGTGTTTCTACTTATTTATTTTAGTTCTTAATTGAATCATTTAATAATTGTATTGTACGTTCTAATACACTTTTTTATAATATTTCTCCTTAAAAGGATTCCCAAATTTCTGCCTTGGAACTTCAACAGATTTTAGACCAAATGGTCACTCAGAGTAAGTAAATGAACAAAATATAAATGATGGTGGGAAGATGTTTTACCACTAGGTAACCATACCTTTTTGCCCTTGTGTCTTCAAGGATCTGACGTCAAAACTGATGGATTTAGCCTTGAGTCTTGTCGTAACATCATCAGTCTGATGGATGTATCCTTTTTGTGCAGGAGTACTACTTTTATTTAGCAGGAAAACTTGTTAAGCCAGTAATAATATTTTCAATGGATCCATATGACTCAGTTGGTAAAGCATGGTGCTTGCAATACCAAAGTCTTGAGTCTTATTCTATATTTATTCTTGAATTATGCCTTGACCACAATCAGAGGGACGGCACGGAGAAGTTGGATCTTGTTGAGTTTCATGCTTTGTGGACAAAGATCCAGAAGTATTTGGTAAGTCTGTGTGCAATTTTCTGTTGACGATATTCAAACAAGTAACATAAAAGTAAAACGTATAATTAAAAATGATAAAGAAAGGAATTTTAGGCTGTTCAGATGGGAAGGACGTTTTTGCCTTATTCGTAAAAAAGCAATGATTCAGTCATCTGGGTAAGGGGTGGAGCTCTACACCAAGGGTACCCAGTCAATGGGGGCTTCAATAGATATCTTATTTTACAAAGGATAACATTTGCAAGATTTTATATTATCTATAAATGTCACACACATCTGTGATGGTACTTGGTGAACGAGCTATACAATTCCAGGGAAGGCACATTAGATATACAGTATACAGTAGTAACTTAAAAACAAAAACACATTTTCTATTGTGTTTCTGTAAACCAATACTTTGGGCTCTAAGTGACACATTGAATATTGAGTTAAAGTTGAAACTGTCAGCGTATCAGAACTTATTTAAGCGTGCCTTGTAATTGTTTCACCAATTTTATAGATCGAAAAATATTTGAGCAGTTAGCTTCACAGCAATTTTTTTATTGGTGTGACTTGTTTTTGCCAAGCACAAAGATGGACTGATCGAATAGCCAATAGAAAGGTTATATAGAAATCAGGTTTCCTCCTCCAGTCGATACATAAATTCCGAAAGTCTGACAGATAGGCAACTGAGATGTAATAAAAATTAAAATTGCATGAACCTCATTGGTTGATACGTTATTATTTAACACAACAATGAACCCAAACGTATTTCCCAATGACAACTTTTATCTGATCAGAAACTAATTGAGCATGCCTAAATAAACCAGAGACAATCATTGAATATTTTGACTACAACAAAATATTGGCGAAGTGCTCCATTTCAAAAGAAAGCTTTTCATATGTTTTGGCTGTGTTTTCTTTAATCTTTTCGATGTACTATAGGAAATCTTCAAAAGGAATGACTCTGACAACACTGGCACAATGAGCACCCATGAGCTCAGAGGGGCATTGATCGAAGCAGGTATTTTTAATCATTCTTTCAAACTATTCAATAAGGTAATCCTGAAAAAAAAATTCTGCAGAGACATTATCAACAGCCCTGAATCCACTTTCAGTGAAAAACATGGCACAACATTCAATAGCTGTTGGAGCCGGTTTATCATTTCCATGTTTATTTCATTGTTTTAAGTCCACTCATATTGGTACCTGTGGTATTTTAAAAACAGTAGGGAAGGCAAATGTTTGGAAGATCGTATGGGCATCTTTTAAAAACAATGAACACTCACCCTTCGCTCACTTATCACCATTATATTGTTTCCTAGAATTTTACGTAATTAATATATATAGTTATTCATCATGTCTATGTTCTCATTTGTATGTATTCAGGTCTATGTTTACTGCGTCTCAAACATTGTCATATTTTAATTGCTGTTTAAGAGCCTTTTTCCCACAAGAGCTCTATTAGAAAACCTAATCTCTTCCAGCCAAATGTAGTGGCCATATACCCTGATGAGCCAAAACATTATGACCACAGACAGGTGTGGTAACAAGGATAATCTCCTAACAAGGGTACGTCAAAGTCTGGGTAAATTAGATGATAAGTCGGATGCAGAAGAAATGGGCCTGAGAAAAGGCTGTGAGTCTTACCTACCGACAGCAGACCAGGGAGTGACAAACCACCAACCAACGAGAGGGTGTTGGGCGCTTAAGGCTCATCGATGTGCAAGAGCAACAAAGGACATCCCATCTGGTCCAAACCGACAGAAGGTCTACTGTGGCACAAGTCAAAGAAAATGTTAATGATGGTTATGGGAGAAATGTGACACAACACCCAGTGCGTCATCTCTGCCGTGTTGGCAATTGGCATCAGAGAGTCAGAATGTGGACGGCCATGTATGTGTCTGCCATTTACCTGAAGTGATGGCACCAGGATGCACTGTGGGAAGACAACTACCCGGTGGAGGGAGTGTGATGCTCTGGGCAATGACCTGCTGGGACACCCTGGGTATGGGCATTCATGTGGATGTCATTCTGAAACCTGCCCCCTTCATGGTAATGGTATTCCCTGATAGCAGTGGTCTCTTTCAGCTGGATAATGTGTCCTGCCACATGGTATAAGGAACATGATGAAGAGTTAAAGTTTTGGCCACACAAATAAAACCAACCGTATATTAGGCAGGAGGTCATAATGTTCATCTATGTATAGTGGCAATTTAAATTTGTATCCAATGCAAGCTAACATTGCCTGCTTGCGTTGCCGGTACCAAATTTTGCAAGTTTCAGTGAACATTACAAGTTAATCTGCGACACAGAAAGACAAAAAAATAAATTGAACTATCTTAAAGTTTAGCAGAAACTACTTATATCTACAATCAGACTCTGCAAACTGATGGATCCGGTTGCTATCAGAATACATTTCTGAATAATACAGATAGATACATTGCAATTGGCTATATGACTATTGGCACTAAGCTTAATGTCAAGTGAATTGATGCACAGAGATCATTTGCACATGTTTTCATCCAGCCTTAAAACACTGAGAAATTGAAGAGGGGAAACAGAAAAACTCTTGCTACTAAGTCATCTTGCATCATTTGGGCCATATATGGCTGAGATAGCGTTATACTTTTTAATTCACATTCCAAGACACATTTACCTAGCAAACCCATAATATGTACAAGTTACCTGTACCGCAACTACTACTGCCAAAATAAAAATGATAAAATCACAATAAATATTTATTATTGTTTCCTAACTCCAAGTTAAGACATTTTTTATGTTTACTACCATTTCAGGATTTCAGCTTAACAGTGAGGTTCTCCAGCTACTTGTGTCCCGGTACGCTAACTCGGAGTACGCGATTGACTTTGACTGCTTTGTTGGCTGCCTGATAAGAGTGGAAATGCTACTCAGTAAGTGACTTTGTTTTACTTCAGAAGGCCTTTTGAAAGATGTAATAATAGCTCAATTAACTTTAATAATACAAAACTATTATTATTTTAAGATAACTGGTGTCTATAAAGCCGCATAGCTTTTGTGTTTCTAGTGTGTTTGTTATTTCTAGTGTAGTTTAAATTTTGCATCAAAACCGGATTAACTTTACCTGAGATGTGCTACTAAATTAAAGATACATTTGGTAAATGTCGGCCACTGGGCGTGGTTCCCCAAAAATATAGTACATGTTCAGGTCAGTATAAAAATGTATTAAAAAGACCACTCTGGAGAAGATGAGTGTTTGAGAAGAGAGGATCTGGAGGGGTTCACAACTCAATCAAAGCGGGCCAATTGGATAACAATTTAAGAATAACGTTTCTCAATGTAAAATTGCAAATAGTTTGGGGATCTCATCATCTATGGTTCATAATATCATTAAAAGATTCAGATAGTCTGGAGAGATCTCTTTTGTCAAGGGACAAGTCTAAATGCCAATAATGGATGGTTTACACATCATTGCATTCTGTTTATATTAGCATTTTACGCAGTGTCACAATGTTGAATAATGATTCCAGCATTGGCACAGACTACTTAACCTGAACTGCCAAGTAACCAAGCGGCCAGTGTTCTCTGCCTCCTGAGTTTACTTCATTCCTAGTTCAGAAATGTGTTTGCATATCAATCATGACATTTGGTAGCTTTGTTAGCCCACTGTCTTAAATGACATGAGAAATAATGACTTAATCTATAAAATGTCTAATTGTATGAATAACTTTAAATTTCTTTCAACACATTTCATGCAATTTTTTTGTGTTTTGCTCTTTTGACCACATAAGATGGGTAAATTAATTATCCACATAAATAAAGGGAAATTATATTAAAAAAAAATCACATTAGTGGTTATACAAATGTCAATTAAATTACTGGTTATACAAATGTGTGAAAGTTAACATGATTCTAATATCATTGCTTGAGCAATGAGAGTCAAATATTATTGATCTGTATGCAACAATAAACAATAAACATGTATTTACTTACTTTAGTTAAATTACTTTTGTGTTATCAAGAATATAAAAGTAGTTTAGCTGAGATAGATTTGCACTCAAGCTAAAATAAAAAGGAATCCGGTGCATAAGCCAAAAACATAAAACACCTTTTACTTGTTGTTGAAATGGTTCCAAAAAAGGAAAATTTAGGTCTAGGTTACATAATAGGATAATGAATAAAGATGAAAAGGAACCAGTGCGTAATTTTTAACTCGCCAGTTATACAACTTGAATGTTAAAGTATAAGAATGATCCAAACACATTTTCTGCCTAACTTGAAATTAACATCTGGTATTAATGATCAAAACTCTTCTATTTTACAGTATCTTATAGTTTTATATTAAGCTTACCATTGACAAGAAGTTACAACAATTGCAACTACCAGTACAGGTTACTACAGTAACTGGCAGATGCTAATCTCTCTCTCTTTCCCAATTAGAAATGTTCAAAACGCTTGATATGAATAACAAGGGGAAGATCAAACTGGATGTATTGCAGGTATGTTATAACCATTCATTTGATCATAAAATACATTGGACTACATTTTATTATAAGCCATGAAAATTGATAGTGTTGGTTTTCATGTTTTTCAGTGGCTCTGCCTGGCACTCCATTAAAAGTCCTGAGATAATTATATGAAGACATATACAACTTAGTTGCATCCCTGTATAAAGTCTTTGAGTGTTTTTTACTGTTTCTTTTATTAAAATTGATTTCCAATGACAGGTGGCATAATAACCTCTAGCTATACCCCATAATCTACACTAATTTGGTTATTCTCAAGTACTGTATGTGGTTTATTTTCCTATCGTTTAGTTATAACTCAAATCCTCTCATTAAGAAGGCTATTATTTAGTAATCACTGTTTAATCTAGGAATACATAACATTTCTGAAAATACTTTTTAGTTTTACTATTATAATCTAAATGCACTTAATATATATATCACGTAACTGTTTAATTTGAAATTTGTTTTGTAAAGTATAAAATCATTTAACATTATACTTTAATGTACCACTTTGACAATTATAATCATGATTTTATTTTATCAGAATTTTGTTTTTGACAAGAACAGAAATGTGTTGTACTATATTAAACAAATGCATTCCTTAAACAACTTAATTGTGCACAAGCATTTCTCTGTGATTTGATGACACATAACAAAGCTTCACATGTAATCACCCTTTCTAAGGTCTTGGAATTTATGGATTACCTAAATAAAAATGGAATAAATAAATAAAGATGGAATAATATGAAAACAAATGTATAGTTGAAATTACATTTAGCTAACAAATGCTTCAAAATGCCATCATCAGCACTTCACATGTGATTAATCCATGGAATCTAACTAATATTGAAAAGTATCCAACATGCATAGACATTTTGAATTAATTTTGATTAAATATTACTTAAAACAAATTACCAGTAAATATACAAAGTCTGTTTCCAAGTTAAATATCATTAAGATCTTAAAATCTGGACATATTTCGGAAGCCTGGTAAAGCAGCTATGATCAAGATGGTTACAATACATTAAGGGTGAGATCATTTATGCATTTTAACACCTCTCAGTATTTCTTGTAAAATATTTCTCCATTCCTTGTGAAGTCTGACATAAAAGCTGTACTATTACAGCTGTAGGTGTTTATTGTCCACAATCAACTAAAGCCATAATCCTATGGGGATTTTACTAAGATAAGAGAAACACAGGATATTATTAAACAATTCAGTTAGGAGCTAAAGCTCACACAATAATTTAGCCAACAAGACATAAAGGTGCTGTTAGATCTACATTAATTTATTATATTCTAACAAATGCACCTAATAAATACAGGGCTATTAGAGTATTTCCATTTGATGTCAGTGATCACTGCCCCATCGCAAGTTTTAGAGTTGTCCAAATTAGTATTAGGGACTAATTGTTTTTTCTAATATGCGGGATCCAGAGAATGAAGTGAAAATGGTGGACCATCCCCCTAGCAAAATAAATGTTTACATCACCCTTCCCAAGCCTTTGGGGAGAAAAACATGACCCTCCCCAATCAAAATGCAGATTGCCAAGTAGACCGTAAACATTTGGTCTCAAAGACCAACTCTCCTGCTCAACAATATGCACCAAAATTAGCCAGTAGCTATATATATTTAAAATGCAGAAGGTATTCAAACTTCACAATGTTATCGTGCCTAAAAATTCTTGCACATATTATGGGGTTGTTTTTACTTAATATTAATATTTGAAACACTTACGGCACCAGCTGATACACATGCCTTCTACACTCCACGCTGCACTAACTGCATGCCCTTTGCAGAGAGAGCACTGGTTTATATTATTATTGAATGTTGCATTTATTTTTAAAATAAATCATATGCCCAACTCAACTTCAATATCAGAATATTAGACCCAGTCCCAGAAGATGTATTCAGCTGCAGTTTTCTTTAAGATTTAGGCCTGTTCTTATTTTTACTCAGGTTTTGGGGGGGTTGAGCTTGATTTGCATCTTTGGTTTTGTTGGCTATTGTGTCTTAGTTTCGGTCAAGCGACTGCCCCTACGCAAAAGCTGAGTGGAAGTTGTCCCCTTTTCTTGTTGACTGAAACATTTCTACTATGGCAGACGCTCAGTCTGTTTCTGTTGCTATTAATAAATATAGCTGCAGGTAAGACCAGCAACAATGGAAATCTAATGAACTTGAATCTAATTAACAATGGAAATCTAATGAATCTAATGAACAAATTACACAAATACACATTTCGCAAGTAAGATTGCACCTTAATCAACCATTTATCGGATCATCAAGATCTTCAATGAGAGAGGTTCAATTGTTGTGAAGAAGGATTTAGGGCGCCCAAGAAAGTCCAGCAAATGCCAGGACCGTCTCCTAAAGATGATTCGGGATCGGGGCACCACCAGTGCAGAGCTTTCTAAGGAATGGCAGCAGGCAGGTGCATCACACTAATTAAGCCTGAACCCTCCCCTCGCATTTCCTCCACTCACCACTGTCTTCTTGCACGAATGACGTTAGGTAAAGAACCCAAAGAAATTACCTTACAAAAGATAGGAAACTAAACATTGAGTCTTCTGACCTCTGTCTTAACAGTAAGACATGGTATAAATCTGTGTATTTGAAAGTTGTACTTTCTGCAAAAACTGCCCGGCTTTGTGATGACGTTCATTAAAGTATATTTGATTCCAAAAGTTCTTGCATCCTTTTGAGTTGGGAACCAAAGTATTTTCCACAACACATGCAAGGGCAAACTGCAGAGGTCTTCAAGAAGAAATATTGACTCTTTATTTGTACTTGTAATTGTCAATAATAACCATTGACACCATTGCTTTCGTATACCATAGTAACATCTGACAAAAAGAACAACGCTGTCCACTCCTGATCTGGCCAGTTCCCGATCTATGAATTTTCAGTCGGCCCCGCAGTCAACAAGGGCCTTGAGGGGAACAGACGTCGTACCCCAACTGAGGGAGGCATCGAGAGTTGGGCGCGAGGGAGAGGAGGCGTAAGTTCGGACCATCAGTAACACCCCTACAGACAGGCGCAGTGATCAATAAGACGGACAGATGGAAACTAGGTGTCCTGTGAGTCCACACTAGAGGCAGGCCCATTCTGCCATTCTACGTGCATGTTCTTCAGGGGACAGTCGTGTGTGGATTCTCGGCAGCACTGTTAGAGGCGACAGAAACCTGTTTGGGAAAGGTGGGAGGATTGGACTGGGGGCGGGTGCCCTCTCGCAGCGACGCTCCCCGAGGCGGTTGTCCAATCGAATGGAGAGGGCAATCAGGGGTTCCAAGGTAGCTGCCTTATCCTGGAAGCCAACTCATCCTATTGAATCTGCCAGGACCTACGCTGCAGCGTTGTTTCAACTGCTTTCTTCTGGGTTCGGAAAGGCACCTTGACCGGTTCTTTTACTGCGGCAGAATCTTTAATAGAAAACACAGTTTTTAATTGGTTCACAGGTTTTGATTAATTTGGGGTTTTCAGTAATCAACACAGGGTCAAAATAATCCATACAGGGTCAAACGTATGCATACTCCCCAAATACAGACAATTAACTAAATGCCCGACCAGGGAGGAGAACATTCTGGATCACTGTTAAACAACAGTCAATAATGCCTATCATGCTGTCCCCAATGCTGCACTGGGTCACTCTGACCACGTCATGGTCCACCTGATTCCTGCATATAGACAGAAACTCAAGCTCTGTAAATCAATTATAAGGAAATCAAAGCAATGGAGCAGTACGGCTGTGGAGGATCTTCGGGCATGCTTAGAGTGTACTGACTGGGATGTTTTCAGGACTGCTTCCAACAGTCTGGATGAGTTCACAGAGGCTGTGACGTTACACATCAGCTTCTGTGAGGACTGCTGTATTCCATCACGTACAAGGGTGAGTTATAACAATGACAAACCCTGGTTCACAACTAAACTCAGACGGCTAAGAATGTGAGGTGAGAAATGCTAAACGCCTGTAATCTGAGAGATTACAACCACAATGCTCAGCCAACCACTCTGCTTCTGTCTGGAGGGGCCTTAGACAGATCACCAACTACAAGACTAAAGCCCCCCATTCCATCAACGACTCTGCTTCTGTCTGGAGGGGCCTTAGACAGATCACCAACTACAAGACTAAAGCCCCCCATTCCATCAAC
>JACXGK010010168.1:0-18446 GCA_016801125.1 Novumbra hubbsi | reverse complement strand
TTCTGCTGTTGTGCTCACGTGCTACATGTTATGAGCATGGTGACAGGGCGGGTCTTCTGCTGTTGTGCTCACGTGCTACATGTTATGAGCATGGTGACAGGGCAGGTCTTCTGCTGTTGTGCTCACGTGCTACATGTTATGAGCATGGTGACAGGGCGGGTCTTCTGCTGGCACACCAATTGAAACGCAGGGCTGCTTCTTGTCTGTTTAGTTTCCTTCTTGTGGTGCAAGTTAGCACCCTTGCTATTGTCTTTGTACAATGAGTCACTGGTACATGGTCTTGTTGCCACTGACTCTTGTGCTTATTCTTAAGAAGGGGAAAGGTCCTACTTCCTGCTCCTTATTCAGGCCCCTGAGTCTCCTTAATGTTGATGTGAAGGTGCTGGCTAAAGTGATACCGAGATGGTCCTGCCAGGAATCATATCAGAGGACCAGACTGACTATTTAGTGTAGACACTGCTTTTTTAACATCCGGATGCTATTCAATATGATGTACTCCAAACATGTCTATACATTTTCTGAGGTGGTAATCTCTCTAGATGCAGTGAATGCATTTAACGAAATGGGAATACCTTTTTTGCTGTTCTCAAGAAGTTTGGACACAGTTTTTCTCAACCAGCAACATTGATCTATGATTATATGTATCACACGAATCACTACAATGCTCTGATTATGTTCTATGCACATTTAATGTACATTAGCCTAAGTTAATGTACCATTCATAGGCACTATTACACAATTTATTAATTTTGACATTAACCCTTTTCCAGTTAATTTAGTTACTTATTGTTCATTCATTTATAGAAAAGATAAGTGTTAAATTTTCCACTTTTAATCAGGGTTCTTGTGTTGTAGTACAGAAGCTAACATTTGCTAACCAGCACAACATATTTGTCCAAACATTTGACTGGCAGCGTTTATCTTCAGCCAAAACACAAGATTCAGAAAAAACACACTCCTAGCACTTTTTCTTAAGGCCAATAAATGGTGGAAACTGAAATAGGTTCACACTTTCCTTACTTGCTTCCTTTCCTTACTTGCCATAAACATTCTCAACTCATAGGTTTATCATTAAAAACAGCTACCACATACCACCCATTACACACACACACTGAACTATTGCTTTTTTAGATACTCTGCGTACTCGGCAAATACTCCGCATTATACCTAGAGACCAGAGTAGGTATAATACTCTGGTCTCTAGGTGACCAGAGTATGTACTAAAACCAAGACGGTAGCTAAGTTACGTGTAATTGAGACAGCATATTTGGGTCTTTCAGTCATCGGCCATATTGTTTGAGATACCAACTTTTCTTCTATAATTTTTAAAGAAAATGGTTCTAATGCCCTTCACAACAAACGACCAAACCATTCTGCGGTCTTGTTGGAGATGAGATCGTTGAGGTTTTTTTTCACAAAATTCTAATTGAAGGACAATATAAGCTGGGGATTTGATGGTCTCCAGAGATCTTTTTCTAATCAAAATGAAAAGAGGCATATCTGGAACTTTTTGGCATGACTCTACGATACTCGGTTCATGAGTTAAATATTTTCTATTTTCGACGCATGCATTGGTACCATAATAGCAGAGATTGAAGCGTTTTGACCCAATGGGGTCTGAGCGATGGGCCTCTAAAAATGGCCATGGAAAATAATAATGAAAAAATGAGTTGCTTGAACCCTAATAACAGTTTTCCAGGTAACATGATCAAATACAAAATTAGGCCAACCTTTTGACATGAGAATAATGCATGTTTAATATGGCTTCCCGGTGGCATTATGATTGACATTCATATTGTACTTTTGGCATTTTGAGATAAAGCAGAATAATGTGGGCATTGCTTGATTAAACTGCATGAACCGGTAGATGAAACTCAAACTCTCTAATAAAGTCTGTCCATGTGGTTGGAAAGTTATTTATTGAATTCTAATGAAATCAAGCAATGAACAGGTTCACTCCAATGCAGTGGTTCTCATTCCTCCACAGGGGAACCCCAAACATGGCCATGAACTACTTCAGCTAAATCAATTAGTCAAGAGCTTTGTAATTATTTGACAAGTTCCTTCAGATGTAATAGCTGTGGAATACATCAAATACTATTGACTGTGTAGCTCAGCAAGGTGCGTCTAGCGCCTGAGGTTCCACAGGGAAGAGTAGAAGTTTTCAAACCCTACATCCCAGCCCGGGCTTTTTGTTCAGCCACATCTGGGCACTTGGCTGTCCCACCCTTTTTGGGGCAGTTCCCATCCATGCAGTCACGACTCTTCTCTGTTCAGGCTCCTCAATGATGGACCCAGCTTCACCTGGAGGATAGGATAGCACAATCTCTATCTTTACACAACTCCTGAAAACTGAAGTATGGTGGCAACAGGAATATCATATCTTTGGAGATGTTTCATGCAAAACAGCAGTGTTGTGTTTGACCACCTTAGACAATTGTCTGGTTAATATTTTTTCTCCATGTTCATTTCATTACACACAATGATAAAAAACAGGAGTATTTTGTTTATTGAAAGCTCTCTACAGATGAATTCACTTGCAGAGGACAATCAACTGCATGAAATCAAATTATTTATAACTACTTGTAGAAGCTAACAACACAATTGACTTGGCCATTTTAGAATTTGTTTTGGGAATAATCTGCACACCAAAGAATAAACTGCATAGCAAATAAATACATACACTGTATGTGGATTGTTTAGTCAAATGTCCTAGAATAAATAGTGCATTATCTGAATAAAGTGCAAGGTGCACCTGTATTTCTATATTTTTACATTTATATTAGTTTAGTAGTCATTTTAAATGTTTATAGAGATGGATTGAATAAGTACCCCTTTAAAGTTTCCTTTTACTGTTGAAGGAATTATTGCTCACAATTTACACTGGCTATTTAATTGAATGACTTTGATCCCACAGACAAAGAATGCATCAATCTGCAGGCTTGCCCAGCCATTCTCAAAATTGTTTCTATCAGCAATTGGCAAAGATCAACCTTCTTCCTCTGGGAACCACTTGTATAAGAAAACATTGATTTCTTCTACCATTACACATTCAATTGTTTTAATACAGTCTTCTAAATCGTGACTAAGATTCTTGCATTATCATTCTAATCCTACCAACTCAATTTTCTAGTCAACGTTTCACTGAGAGAAAACATTTTAGGAACAAAGATGAACAGGGAGCCTTGACCGGAGCTGCTCTTAACTTTTCTATAAGTAGTTTGGAAAATACATTTCAATATAGGAAAAGGTCTGTGCCAATGATCATTCTTCATTACGGTGAAAGTAAAATGAAAGCATTTCATTGGTAATTAAGAGCTAGGAGTGAGGACTTATAGTTCTGTCTGCTTGCATTCATTACTTTCCATTGTTTTTTATTTTATTTAATGTAACTGCAGAAGACTACATTTCTATATTATTGCCTTATAAATGTATCAATTGGTACATTACTCTAATGTAAACATTATATTATCTAAATTAAGTGTTACTACTATGATTACTTTTGTGAATTAAATTGGTCACATCTTTCAACTCTTATTAATAGCAAAAGTCGAATCAAATGGATTATTAGTAATGTAGTAATTAATAAACATAGCAGAGCATCATTGCGATATGTCCAGTAGAGGACAGTAACTTCTGGGGTAGCTCTACTTGCATTTAAAAAAGCCCCTAGAGTTCTATGAAACGGGTTTCTTCCCATCTGCAGGGGTCCTTGGGTGCAATAACAAGTGGTGTAGTAGATATTTGTTACTATCAGCTAGGCTTGCGACCCCTTGTGGACGGCCTTTTGTTCCTGGGTTTGTTTTGTGTTACCAGCTCAGGAAATTATACTCCCTGCAGGCTGTAGAGGTACTTTGGCCCAGCCGTGTATCCATGCTGTCGACATACCAGACGGAGTTGTTAGCAGAGCTTAATGGAGTTATGGTGGCTGGACTCCCATGCTTGCAACTTCTTACAGGCTACTACTGTCATAATAATTTTTCTTAACCAAGGTGCTGTCTCAGCTATCGGCAGAGCATGACATGGACGGCCGTTGGCCAACGTTGCTTTAGGTTGTCTTGTGTGCGTCTCCTTGAGCCTGACAGAGTTTTGTTAGACAGCCTATATCCCCCACCTCACCCTTCGGTGATAAGTTAGGTAATCTCCACACTCAACTGCAGGAGGGAGAAGTGAGGAAGAAAGGGTAATGTGCATGCATGACTAATTAACCATCCTGCTCCTTTGGCTTCTGGTCGAGAACTGGGGTGACCTACCCCTGAAGGTCCTGACGTGAATGCTTGTGTTTGACTGTCTCCCCACAACTCTGGCTCGTCAGACACAACCTTTTCCAACTTTGTCCCATACCTTAAGTGGTGCAGTGTCTGCCGCCTGGATATATCCTAGCATCCCCGGTGGAGATCAGGCATCAGTCCACCCTCCTCTGGTTCCTCAACAGCATTTTCAGGGTTTACGCATGGCTTGCTCTACTGAACCCCTCCCCCATCCGCCAATCCTACCGACAGCCCCTTATGCCAACTGGTGTCATGTGTCAACATTTGCAAAAGTGACGCACGGGTACAGAGTTTGTTTCCAACTTCACCCTTTTGGGGTATGTTGACGTCGGCCTGCCAGAGCTCTTCCGGGCCATTACTGAGGGCGGTAATTGCTTTGCCACAGAAGCTCTAAGTGTTGTCTCAGCTGGAGGGTCTATGGGGTTGATACGTCCTGTTGCTTAAGAAGGGAGGTTATTATAAAACACGAGGTCATCATGCAGAAATACATTGATTAGGTGTTTTTAGGAAACCATTTAATATACTTGAGGAAGTAGTGTTTCTGACCATCTACTACAGAAATTACATTGTATAACTTTTTACTGTTGCAATTGTTTTGGTAAAAAAATTCACAATAGCAATAAGTAATCCAGGTGGTTTGTGATTTATTGGCCTTATACCAGAACTAGTCAATGTTCTCATGGTATGTCACCATCAATGTATATTTGGGATTCTTGGTTGTGTTGTAAGTCTTCAAGAAAAATGTGAATATACAGTAAAATATGCTAGATTACCCATGACAAGTTTGGTGATTTATAGAGTTTAGTACAATCAGTGCATGTCAAAGTAGCCCTAAAGCGATTGGAGATAAAATGAAATAAAGGAACTTCAGACAAGGGTCTGTCTGAGGTGTAGGGTAAACAAACAGGTAGATTATAACCATACATCAAATCCAAGCAAAATGTCTCAAAGATTTCTACTTCTCAATGTTGTTGGTTGGTTTAAAAGTCACAATGAAATGATTTCCAATCTGTTCATTTGATCTGAATATGGCTAGCAGTCATGAGCATTACGTTGGCTGGAGACTGCCCTCATGTGGTCACAAGTGCTACATTCAGCATGTCCAATGCACTAATCTACCTCAAGTAGTATCATAAACATTAGAAACACCAAGGAACTAGCTGCTCAGTCCTTAAGGAAAACAAATATCTCCGTGAAGTATTTGGCTGAACATATTTTATCCCATTACTTGACTTTAGTGAGGTCAGTGGTCTAGTTACTTTTTGTCACAGAGCAATCGCTCTGAACAGGAACGTCTTCTGATGAAAGACATTAACAAGTGAGGCAGATAGAAATTCTGTGAATATAGCAGATGTGATTCCTAATTTGACATGTCAGAGGTCCTGTTTGTTTTACAAAATATATTTATATAAGTACATTCTTGAATGAGTCCCTTTGCAGTGATCCCTCCATCCCTTACCTGACTAGAAAACATTAGCCTGTGAGATGTCTCGCTCTGAGGCAACCCTAACTTATCTGCCTGAGCCTTGGCTGTATAAAAAATATTCAATTTTTGGACCAGATTTGAATCCCAAACTAATCATTCTTATAAACATTTCTGTTATTTCAATAACTTTAGTATGGAACTAGAAGATCCCAACCAACGGGGTATGCAGACCACTCATGGTTTATAGTCTCTAAAGTGAGGTCCTCAGAGGCTAGTCTGTATGCACCTCATGGTGGCTTGATTTGTGCAGATACAGCTCCCGTGTGACTCACAGCTTGGTGTTATTACTGCTGGGAATTCCATTTACTGCAGGTCTCTCGTTCGCCTGTCAGGATTTGAACACATATTTTTAGGGTTCACTTTAAGACAATTCTTTTTTTAAATGAAAAGTGCAGCAAAACATGATTTATTACAATCACTATTTGCCCTCTTTCACCTGTCCTGTGGTCTGTAAGTCAGCTTGGTGTGTTGGCCGTTGGATTTGGGGGACTCAGTGCTGACCTCTGGCCCAGTCTTACTGAGTCTTTGCCATAGGAGTCGTAGCTCTTCAGTCCAGGGGTGCTGGCTGCGTTCCAAATGAGAAGCTGATGGTTCAGGGGTAGACGAGGCACTAGGGCCTTCAAGTGAAGGGCAGAGGCCGGGGATGGACGTGGGTGGAACACCAAGCAGATACCCGATGACACTAACAGTGGCATGGATAATCTCTGGTCTACTGGGGCCGGATCTGGAGTGGAGCGACCGGTAAGAGTCCTGCAGTGGGGCAGAGGGGAATCTGATGTGCTGGCTGTCTGTCCTCTCTCCTGGTACGTTAGCTACAAAGAACGGTAAAATGTATAAGTAGCAATTTAAAATGAACACAAACAGAGTAATAGATGGCACATTCTTTCCCCACCCATGTCACCCACATCACACAACAATTTAGACAGGTCTGATCACTGTTACATAACCAACCACATCAATAATCTGAATCCATATTAACTTACATTGAGTGCGGGCAGTGGGTAAGTGGGCACCGCTGATCTTTTTGGAGTGTGACTGGGGGCCATTTTTGGCCGGTGGAAGATTCCGGCAGGGTGGGGGTACATTTGGACTACTCTTGTAAGCATTAGAGGATTTTTGAGAAAGTGGTGTCAGGACTTTAAAGTCGTCTAGTCTTTTAGAATTTTTTTCTTTCCCGGTTCTTGTCAAGCCTTCTTTAGGGTTTCTCTCCCAGGCTGGCCGTGGAACTGGGCCCCATGCTCGGGAAGAGTGTCGGGGTGAGGGGGAACATCTCTCCCCCTCTCTGTCCTCTCTTTCCCAACGTGCTCTGGCAGAATACAAGTCTTCGCTCTGAGAACTCCTTGTTCTGGATGGAGGACCATGTGGGGTTTCTAGACCCCTAGACATGGAGGTAGTTATTAGATTCCAATCACTTCCCTGGAAAGGAGTACCTATATAGCTTGAAGGAATCTCAAAGGGTTTGCTCTTGGGTGGGTAACTCTTTGGCCTGGGTGTATCCTGTTTTTGGAAAGCCTGTCTCTTTTTTAACTCTGAACTCCTGCACAAAATTGAGCTTGATGCTAGAGGTCTCTCATCTGGGTTATTGATGGAGGTGGGCTGAATAGAAGGGCTCTGATTATGGATGGGAATTTGGATCTTTGGATCCCTGGAAGTTCTGAAAAGACCTCTACTCTGAGGCTTCTGAAGAGAGGAAGTCTTGGGGGAGAAGGCTTCATGAATGTTGGTCTTATGGGAGGTGGTCTTATGGGAGGTGTTCTTATGGGAGGTGGTCTTATGGGAGGTGTTCTTATGGGAGGTGTTCTTATGGGAGGTGGTCTTATGGGAGGTGTTCTTATGGGAGGTGTTCTTATGGGAGGTGTTCTTATGGGAGGTGGTCTTGGGACTGGCGGTATTGCGGGAGGTCTTAGAAGAGTTGGTCTTTGGGGAGGACACTTTGAGGGAAAAGGTCTGGGGTGATGGGGTCTTAAAATGCCCCTGTGTGTCATTCAGAGCTAAATTGGATTTGCTGGGGGGCTTAGCCACAAATGGCCTCTGCTCTAAAAGGCCTGTACATGCCTGCTTACAGTCTCTAAAGCTAGGGATGGGAGGGTTCTCATTCCTTACTCTATCCTCCTTTGGCTTTTGCAGACAAGCTGATTTTGCGGAATCTTTCCCATTGAAAAGAGGGTCAGTAGAAGGGGAAGTTTTGTTGGATGTCTGTTTCCCTGCAGCACCCTGGGATTTGGGATTCTTTGTGGATAGAGCATGTTGTGAGACTGCGATGCCAGCCGTACTGACAACACTCTGAGGTTTTGTTAGTTCCAGAAAGCTACACTGCGTTTTGTCTGTCTGCTGCTCAGATGAAAAAAGAGTTAATTTAAGCGAATCAGTGGTTTTATTACTTTTCTTAGAATTTTTCGTATCTTGAGGAGAGTTGGGTTTGTGATGAGCTGCAGCTGCCTGAGGAGACATACAGGCTTTATGTGGACATATCTTTTCTTTTCTGGTTTCTGGTACATGACAAGGGTTAGAAAAGATAGAGCTGATTGTTAGCTTCCTCCCAGGGATGAGGGTCCCATGTTCTGCTTCAAGTAAAGAATCACCAGCTGAGGTTTCCATTGGTTTCCGCGGTTGTTGGTCAGAGGGTGGACCATTTTCCTCTTTCAGAATAGGACTGGTGTCTGACGAGGCAAATGTCTTAGCTCGGATGGGAGAACCTTTCCCAGCCATTACGTTTGGTCTTAAAGTCTTCAATTCCCTGCTCCGACTCGTCTCAGAATCCTCTTTCTTCGCTGTGTACACATTAATATTGAACAGGTCTAGAGCGGGAGTGGTTTCTTCAGCAGCTGTTGGACATCTCTCTAGCCCGCAATGTATAGTCCTATTTCCGGGGGCGTCGCTCCAGTCCCTGCAAAGGGACCCATGTTGTGGGGAGCATGGGGCACTGGAGTACAATGACTTGCTGCGTACGGGGGACGTCACCTCGCTTCGTAACGGTGTGCCCGGGGCACTGGAGGTGAAGGAGTGAGGGTACAGTGGGGTGCTTGGGCCACTGGAAGGTGTACTAAGTGATAAGGAATAGGAAAGCAGTAGGGTATTGTGGGACGTCACAGACTGAGAGGAGTCAGGGGGAGTGCTGGTAGCAGCAGGGGTGAAGAAGGTGGAACTCAGCACGATGATGGAATCAGATGCCGGGGAGTCTGAGGAGCTACTGTCTAGCTCTCTCCGCCAGGACCGCCGGTCCCATCTCCTCACCCGCCTAGGAGGTAGGCCCCTTTTCCCCAGCAGCGGGCTCCTTTTTCTCTTTCCCCCCTGTTTACAGATGGTCGTCCCCTCCCCAGCACCCTGAAAGGCGGTGTGTCTCGCCGGAACACTAGAGGTGTCCGCTGACAAATGACAGTGCAGAGAACGGGTTATTATCATTAGTAGAGTATAACTGGGAAAACAAGGCAATCACAGATGAAAGCGTATTGACTACCAATTGACCTTTCAATGAAGGACTAAATGATTGAACTCGGTGGAAAAAAATCTCTACCTCTTTCAGCTGTAGGCCTATCTGATGTCCCCTAAGGAAAGTAACATGACAGCAAAAGGTCCAGTATTATAGCCAATATATTGGTTGGTTCCAATGTTGTGTTTTTTTGACAAGCCTGAACTTAAAAGTTAAATAGTGTGCAGTGATATTTACCTTGTCGCAAAGCTCCCAGAGCATTTTTTTTTGATGTTCTATCTTCTTCTCTCTGCGCACGGCCTGGTACCATTTTAAACTGTTCTGGTAGCGGCGAGTGAGGTAGGCTGGGGTAGTGCATCGGAACAGAGGCTCAGATGGAGACTCAAAGTCCCTGTCATCATCGGAGCTGGAGGTGAGCAACAGCAGATCTCTGACAGCGCGGGACAGGGAGCCCCTATCTCCTCCCCCTCCACTATTCTCACCTCCAACAGCCTTCCTCGTAGTGAGGGAGTTGTGTGAGCAGACGGCATCTAGGTGTTTCTGATTAGCAGAGGGGGGTTGCTTGCGTGATGGCGGTCTAACTAACTGACCACCAGAGGTAGGTCTCTGTCGTGTGACCTGCTCCAAGTCTGTCCGTGCTGGAATAAAATGCAGGGTGGCCTCAGGCTGTTTGAACTTTACCCTTTTATCAGTCAGGTTTGGAGATGAGTTGGGGATAAGTGATTTAATTGGACTAGATCTACAGTGGTGCCTACCAATTGGGAGGGCTGCTGTGTATTTGAGCAAAGGCTTGTCATAAGGATCTCCTTTCCAGGTATTCTTCACTGGCATACAAATCTTGGTCTTGGCTGAGAGAGTGGGTTGAGATATACAGTTTTTTCTACCAAGGCCGGGATGTGGGGGTTCAGTGGTCTGAGGGGGGTCCGTCAACAAACCATCTCCTACGTGACTGGGGGGTGGGGATGCTGGATAAACATTTATTGATGTTAAAACTGTTTGGAAAGTGTCAATGGTTCTTTCTCTGTATTCAAGCACTTTGGGTTAGAAATAATTTAATGACTATGCAGTTGGACTGAGTGCAGACTGTACACTTAAATCTTTATGAAATGAACTATACAGACATTTGTACATCAAATTGCTCATTTCAGGCAATTCAAATATTTTAACAGTTGACTTTTACGGCTGTGAGCTGTCAAAATTGAGTTTTGATTCTAGGTATTTTGAGTATGTTGCTTGTGTTTGACAACATTAAGACTGACGAAGTGACAAAGCAGGTTAAGCTGGCTGATGAATCAGAATACATCCACCACTGATATGTTTGCTGCAACTATTTGTTACATTAAAAAGAAAGTAAGCATCGGTAAGCTCAGGAAATGCAGATAACACGGTAGACCAAGGCAGACCCCAAAAGTGAATGGCCAAAGAATGCTCACCAAAATAATAACAAATAACTGACAGACACATTGGTAACGCTCTCCAGCGAGGCCGTCAGATGTGTCTGCCACTGTCATCTGCAGGAGACTGCAGGAGTGTGCAAACACACTAGTTAAGCCGCAAAACGGGATGTCCTCAGAGGTCTGGAAAATGGTTGTGGGAAGACGAGAAAAGGTTTCAAGCGTAATAGAGCAATTGCAAGACAAACCTGTGGACAACAAAGTAACTCGAATACCACTGCATCTGTGAAATATAGCTGAGGTGTCAAGTTTTGGCATGTATGGTTGCTACTAAAAGGCCTCACCAATTATCTAACTGCTGACAGCAGCAGCAAGACCATTTGTAAAGTTTACTGAGACATCTTGTCTGCTCGAATGCAACGAAATGGCTCTGAAGTTGTTGTTGGACTCCATCGTGCAGCAGGACAGGGACCAGAAACCCACTGCCAAGGGGCTAACAAGGAGTAAATTGACTTTCCCCATAAAATGGGGACAGTCAATGATTGAACCCAAATGATGACTAGCTAGCTAGCTACCTAAACAACTTAGGGTATGTACAATAGTGCATGTAAAGTGCATATACAAAATGAGCTGTAATGTTTGGTTGATAAGGATGAAAATACAAGTAAAACTGACAGTCTGCACTCTAACCTATTGCATGAATTCCAATCTAAAGTGCTGGAATATATATACTTTACAGATCCCATTTTGTATCACTGTCCAAATTTGGATTTCATTGATTGTAGATGAAAAACTACAAATCTATTCGTTTGTCTCAAAAACGGTACTAGTATTGATTTGGTACATATTTGAAATCCTCACCAAATGATGCTAGCCTCCACATTGACATTTCGCTAACATCGTCTTTGTCATCCTCCTGGGACCTAGGAGCAGTGTTTCCCTATTTAGTAGTTTTCCTTGGTACAGAATTTAAGTGTATATATAGAATAGCTAACGGTCGACAGCGATAACATTTAACTGGCAAACTGTCATATAGAGTCTGTGCAAACATACCTTCTTTTCTCCATCTGTCGATAATGTTTTGGTTTCATCTTGTTTCATCTAACTAATGTGATATTATTTAGGAAAATGAGTGACATCATCAACGGTACATTTCTTTAAAAAATGCATTGTTATTATGCTCGAGCTGATGTTTGAACTAGCTGCTGCATCACTAACACAGGGTAAACAAAAAGAGAAGACCAAAAATATATAAATATACAACGTTGAGAAATTATGAATTTTATTTGCTAACATTTTTAATTTAACATCGCGAAGCAAGAACAAACACTGCAGTGCATAAAGCAATCAAGTCAGCTTCTGAAATGACAGTAATAGTTATTATATTGTAATATTCATGTATCCATAGCCTTTTTGGTTACAAGATAAACGTTCACGACGGTTAATAAATAACATGAATATTACAATGAATATTACAATATAAATGCCTTCATTTAGAATAATAACAATCTTTTATTACACATTTACAATCCCATTTCCAACTAGTCTTTAACATGAAACTTACTGATGCACAACTTGCAGGAGTGACACAGTATCTCAATACAGCAGGAAAAGGGTAGGTCCATAAAATAAAAATGTTTTGACAAATCCAAATTTCATAGAAAGTGTTAGTAGGCCTGACGTGTTTTCCATCCTGCATCACATTCAACTGTGTCACTCCACTCATCTCACTGTCCAGAACAGTTTTAAAAAAGGTAGTAGAGCTGTTCTGTTAAACTAGAGTTAAGAGTTTCAATAACACTTTGAAAATGTAAATGCATGACCCTATTCAATCCATTCTGATGTAATGGGTGGAGAGTAATCATGTTCATCTAAAGGGTGAATTGATCAATAGAATGTCCATTTAAAGAATCAACATCACAATGACCTCCACAAATGCTGATGTTTACTGTGACCTGCAAAAGATAAGAGATTATTATTAAATGTATTATTCATATAGGACTCCACCAATAATAATGCATCCAGCCTAAAGTAATTTGGTAAAGTAGGATTTACCTGGACTACACTTCCTGCCCGCCTCAGACCCATGAGTCAAGGGGTGGAGGTTTGCGGTCTACCAGACCCACAGCAGGCCTTCCAGCCCGGATAAAGTGCTTCCTCTCTGGGATACTCTGCAAGAAAATGGAGAGGTTTCATCATATTTTGAGTCATCTCTTGACCATACTTACTTATAGTAAAGAGCTAATATGATTGATTTCTATAAAGAAAAGAACTATAGAAGTGGAATTAATTATTATTTATATGTGCAAACATCCCTTCTGACCTGGAGTGGCTCTCTCTCCACCACGTGGCCTGGACCTTCACCCACTCTCTCAGTCTGCTCTGCATTAGAATATCCATCTGCGGGGAAGGCTTTATAAACACAGTAAACAAAGGATATTTCACATTCAAATTAGAATGAACAATTACAAGTGTACTCGTATTCCCTTAAAATAATCTTAACCCACGGAATGTAACTTTAACCCTAATTTATAACCCCAGAAGCCTAAACATATTCAGACCCTACCGCCAATTCTATGTTTTACCATAGCACCTAATGTCAAACATTTCTGGGCTGGATGTGTAATATGTTTCTAAATACGCATAATCTGTAAGTAGAATTATACACCATCTTTTTTATTCCACTTGCCTTGGTTTTCTGGGATGTGGGCTGTGTTGTGAGTGTCACGGTTTTGTTGTGGGGTGGAACCATACGCGGACATTTTTATAAAGAAAAGTGGATTTAATCCTTAGGCAAAAAACAAATACAAACTACACGTAACTGTAAACATAAAATGAAAGGACTAACTAACATTAAACGGTGTACAAAGAAACATGTAGCGTATTCACTTAATACTGGAATTAAACAAAAGACATACCGTGAAGTCGTGACAAACAAAAACAAACAAACAATAAACCACCCCGGGTGTGGTGACAAACTAACCTAAGTAGGCTCCCCAATCAGAGTCAACTGATTGCAGCTGCTCTGACTGGGGAGCCCACAACGGCATAGAGAGGGCTAGAGGCCTCACAAGTAGTCTTGCCCTGTCAGGGCATGACAGTGAGGGGATGCAGAGGTCTGAGAACCCGTCTCGGGGGTAGACTGTACCACTACTACTGATGGTGCGGTGGTCTTGAAGGCGCTGAGCAAAGCTTACAGCTGCCAAGGCATTATCCATGTGGGTGCTACACTTCCAGGGGTTTAGGATTCAGACAACTTCCCAGAAAGGATGCAGATAAGGAGCTCCGGACGTGTCTGTGTTGTGATCCTGTCTACGGTGCCAACAACACTCACAACGCCTAAAATACTCCCTCTTGGACCTCTACACTGTGAAATGGCATCGACCACAGACCAACCACTGACAGAACCCAGCATTTGTTTAAAGCATTTTGTGATTCAGCACGTTGAGATTTATTTTGAAATAAAAAGCTTTATATGAAAGAAATGTTATCATTGCATTCTGGAGAAACAATAAAATGCTTCAATAAGCCTTAGAGTTCCAAGTTCGAAAGCAAGAGTTTTTGATGACATGGGGCACAAGTTGGCAAATTCATGACATGGTTAAACATTTTTGGGGTCTCTTTGGCTCGACAGCACCACTTTCCCAACCACTGGCAAAATGTGCACGTTCTATCATTAAGATACACACAAACACACACATAAACACACACTTGAGCAGGCAGCAATCTAATGCTCACCTTGGTTTTTCTCCATAAGTGGCAGTGTGATGTCATCGTATCCAGACTTTTTGCTTGTAGGTTTTTTGGTCATTCCAGTGGTTGATGGCTGAGAGGTTAAAAAAGAGTTCCTATTATAGATCAACCACAGAGCAGTGTTAGTTACATCCAGTGGCGCGAAAATGGGGTATGCATCACATGCAGTGCATAAGGGTGCCGCACGTGGGGGGGGTGTAGGCGCCATTGTGCCCGTAAATTATTTGAATATCTTTCATAAAAATGTTATGAAAAATCAGAAGCTTATTTGTTAAAAAATATGGATGGAAAGATTTTTGTTTCACTTTGTTTAGCATTTTAAATGCAAATGTGCAGTTGCGTCCCTGGTTACATCCACATGGAATGGGTACTGGATGTGGAGGAATTCTACATTATGTCATGATATACCTTAAAGTGAGTCTTATTCCAGCCTCCCTTGTAGAGACTATTTCTCAAGTCTTTGTAGGCCCACACTGTCTGCAGGACATGAGATGCTGCTTTGGTCTCCCGCACAGATTGGCTAACAAAGAAATAAACAATTTCAAGAGTTAACATGAACTAGAGAAGCCAGTTGAAACTCCCAACAATATCACCAATCTACCTGGTTTTGTTGATGGCTACCAGTTTCTGGATGGCGTGACTTTGTATGAGACCCCGGGTGTTCTCTGGGCTGTCTGAAATGATTTCATGGATAGTGTTCAGAATGGCCACCACTGTGTCCCCTTCCAAGTTCTTGGCTGGCCGCTGTTGACCACAGGGCAGGTTACTGACCAGGTCCCTCATGGCATAGCTCCCTGTGGGGTAGAGGAAACGCTGAAAAAACCCATAATGTTTGTGTGTGTGTGAGATCCAGGTCTATGTGGACATGTGAGGACCAGGTTTTTGAAACAAAGTTAGTAAAACCTATAAATTAGGTTCCCACGTGTTTTTGTTTTGGTTCCCACTATAACAAATGTGAATGTGGCTTAGGGGTATGTTCTAGGTAAAAACGTGTTGTAGTGTTAGAATAGGAATTACATTTAGATTTAGACGTTACCTGTTAAGGTTCTAGGTTCAATGTATCTATACAGCTGAGTTTACTGAGCTCCCAGTTATGATGAGGTTCAGTGTAGTTCAGAAAAAACAACTCTGTGCGTACCAATGAGGTCTTTGTTCCGGCGATCTATGGCCAGGTTGCGGAGGGCAATAGCTACGGCCCGGACCACTTTATCACCGTCTGAACGGAGCAACTCCACCAGGACGGGCAGACCTTTTTCCTTCCTCACGGTAGCCCGAATGTAGCTGGACCACTTGAAGAGAGTGAGAATAATAGAAGGCATGTAATATATGAAAGCAAAACAATCCTATGGTGATTGTTACGTACCCATACGTGTATACACATTTCAGCTTTGACTACTTTTCAAGCTAATTTCACTCGAGCTTCAAGCACATATCACCGGCACTTCAAGCATACTTCAGACCATCCTTGCACAGAGAAAGTGAGATAGAAAGTGAAAAATAAAGCAAGAGAAACGAAGAGAAACAATATAATCTCTGGTCTTCCACAGTCAAGGAAAAACGACTCCTCAGAGTCTCAGTGCATCAAAGTATAACTGCAGTAAAGTCACTGCCTCAAAGTACAGCTGCTGTAAAGTCACTGCCTAAAAGCACTGTTCCCCTGATCTGGAATCATTCCTCATCAACTGTAGACCTTTCTACTCCCTTGTGAGTTTACTTCATTCATTCTGGTTGGGGTTTACATTACACCGCAGACCAACGAGGCACAGCACATGCTCGCCGACCAGATACTGTGTGTGGAACGGACAAACCCGGACTCCTTAGTTATTGTCCTCGGGGACTTTAACAAAGGTAACCTCAGTCATGAGCTCACAAAATACAGACAATTAATTAAATGCACAACCAGAGAGGGAAACATTCTATAGCACTGCTACCCTACTGTCAGCGATGCTATTATGCTGTCCCCCGCGCTGCACTGGGTCACTCTGACCACATCATGGTCCACCTGATTCCTTCATACAGACAGAAATTAGAGCTCTGTAAACCTGTTGTGAGGACATCAAAGCAGTGGAGCAGCATGATTCCAAAAGTCCGGATGAGTTCTACAGTCTCTTTTAAAGAAAAGAGATGACGACATCCCCTGTGACTCCATCCCCCAGCTCCAGCCTACCTCGGCAGGGGTATAGGCCACTCCCAAACCACCCACCTCAGTGGCCCCCTCCCCCCTACCACAGCGACGACTCTTTCTGTTCTGGAGATGGATGGTAACAAGCAGTTCAAGAGACAAAAGCCCAGCAAAGCAGCAGGCCTGTCTCTCCATCCCCCCTGAATCATTGTGCTGATCAGCTGTCTCTGGTGTTCAGAGACATCTTTAATACCTCACTGGAGACATGCCATGTGCTAGCCTGCTTCAAGATCTCCACCATCATTCCCATCCCAAAGATACCACGCATCACAGGACTAAATTACTACAGACCCGTCGCCCTAACCTCTGTGGTAATTAAGTCATTTGAGGGCCTTGTGCTGTCTCATCTCAAAGCCATCAACGACGCTCCACAGGACCCTCTGCAGTTTGTCTACAGAGCCAACAGGTCGGTAGACGATGCAGTAAACATGTCCCTCCACTTCATCCTCCAGCACCTGGACCATTATTCCAGCCAGGTTGCAGGACAAGCTCTCCCAACTGCACGTGCCAGAATCTACCTGCAGGTGGATCACAGACAGCACGTAAAGCTGTGGAAACATGTCCCTGACTCCCGGTCCATCAGCACCGATCCCCTCAAGGCTGCGTCCTATCCCCTCTGCTCTTCTCCCTTTACACCAACAGCTACACCTCCAGTCACCAATCCGTCAAGCTCCTGAAGTTTGCAGATGACACCACCCTAAATGGGCTCATTTCTGGTGAGGATGAGTCCGCCTACAGGTGGGAGATTGACCACCTGGTGAATTGTTGCATGCAGAACAATCTGGAGCTCAAAGCTCGGAAAACAGTGGAGATGGTTGTGGATTTTGTTAAGAACCCAGCCCCACTTGCCCCATCACTGTCACCTGTGGAACTTCAATTCATCAATGCGGTGTCCTTTCGCTTCAAGTGGGAGCAAAACATTAGCTCCACCACCAAGAAAGCTCAGCAGAGGATGTACTTCCTGCAGCAGCTGAAGACGTTCAACCTGCCAAAGACAATGAGGGTGCACTTCTACACAGACATCATTGAGTCCATCCTCACCTCCTCCACCACCATCTGGGGCGCTGATGCCAATGCCCAGGACAAGAGCAGAAGGTGAGCAGAAGGTGATTGGCTGCAATCTGCCGTCCCTCGAGGACCTATACACCACCAGGACCCGCAGGAAAGATTGTGGCTGATCCCTCCCACCTGGACACAAACTGTTTCAGCCACTCTCGACTGGCAGGAGGCTACGGTCCATAAGGACCAACACCTCACATCACAAGGACAGTTTCTTCCCATCGGCAGCTGGCCTCATCAATAAAGCCAGAAGACCCCCACTGACACTGACTCCCTCTGCCCCATAACTTAACTCAATGCATTACATAGGTGCACTTGTCCATTTGTGTTTTATGTCATGCACCATAGTATCATAGACAATTCCTTGTATGGGTAAACCTACTTGGTAATAAAGTTGATTATCAAAGTACAGCTGCAGCAAAGTCACTGCCTCAAGGTACAGCTGCAGTAAAATCCCTGCCTCAAGGTACAGCTGCAGTAAAATCACTGCCTTAAAGTACAGCTGCAGTAAAATCACTGCCTCAAAGTAGAGCTGCATCATTGCGGCCATTTGTAATCCTGATGAGGGCATAGAGACAGTGAACATCTCCCATTGGACGGTGCAAGTTGGCTTAGTCACATCCAGGTTTGGAGTGGTTGATGTCGGTGGTTAACCCCGCTGTGGGTCAAGCACCTGAAGCTTAATTGTGGTTGTTGAATGGACTCTACTCCAAGTGCGGGTAGTACTTTCTGATTGAGCGAGCAGTTCAATGAATGGCTTAGTGAGCTGTACATCAGAGGACACAAACAATATCTGACTCCACCAAGCCCGCTGGGAGTTATTGTAACGAGGCAAGGTCAGAATTGGACTCGGGGGGGGGGGGGGGGGGCA
>JACXGK010010167.1:0-10521 GCA_016801125.1 Novumbra hubbsi | reverse complement strand
AAATTGTCAGAAAGTCGGGTTGAATAAACCCCCAATAAATCCTACCCTCAGGAACTGGTAGAGACAGATTGACATCCAGTTACACAGCATCCTCTCCACCACCGTCTCTGACCTGCAATCAACCAACCAATATAATCAATCAACCACTACCCATCATTCAACCAACCAACCAACCACTACTATCATTCAACCAACCAACCAACCACTACTATCATTCAACCAACCAACCACTACTATCATTCAACCAACCAACCACTACTATCATTCAACCAACCAACCACTACTATCATTCAACCAACCAACCACTACTATCATTCAACCAACCAACCACTACTATCATTCAACCAACCAACCACTACTATCATTCAACCAACCAACCACTACTATCATTTAACCAACCAATCAACCAACCAATACTATCAATCAACCAACCAATACCATCAATCAATCAACCAGCATCATCAATCAACCAAACAAATACTACTACTAACCAAACAACCAATACCAATTAACCAATCAATAGTATAAATCAACCAACCAATAATATAAATCAAGACTAATAATCAATCAACCGGCCGATACCATCAACCAACCAATGAATACACTCTACAATCCACTGGATTCTGGTGATCCATCGAGGCTGTGATTAGCAGACATGACACACAATATAGACAAGGTACCACATCGCCCAAGAAGGCTTTGTCTCGGCCAACCCAAAGCCCAGTCTGTGAGGCCCGGTTCGTCTCACCTGCGCAGCATGAGTTTGGGGTTCTTGCTGTGGACTTGCTCCTCCATGAGCTCCAGCAGCAGCGTGGTCATGATGTCGGTGTAGTACTCAAGTTTACCATGCAGAGCCACCGTCAACAGGGAGGCAAAGTAGACCTTGGTCCTGGCGTTGAAGTCCGGACGGCTCTCCAAGGTCTTGATGAACTGGAAGCCCAAACACACGCGGACAAAACTGCTTGAAAAATCCAATAGCACAATTATGCTTTTTTTGCTTGTTCAGTCAGCCATCAGACTACCCGATTTTGATTTGATCAATTCGGGCACGTTAAACACTCCCATGTGTAGCAACTATGGAGTACTTTCTATAGAAACACAACTAACGGGCGGAGCAACCTGGTTCCTAGGAATCAAGGTGTTTTGGGAGATGATCGGTGAGACGACGAAGCCGAAGGCTATAAGCAGGAAAGCAATTACGAACAAGTCAAACGAAGAGACCCGTGGACCTACATTGATGAGGAAGGTCTTCGAGTTGAGCAGGTTGGAGAACTGGTTGAGGGCCTGGGCCACGATGGCCGCCCGCGCCTCGGGGATGTCCAGCTTCCCCGTGATCATCACGTCTTCCGCCCCGTCTTTAGAGGGCAGGAAGAAGACCCGGTCGGTGTAGGTCTTATAGTCCAGGAAGGGGATCCGGGCCTCACTCAGGTCGTTGGTATGGTCCTCCATCTCGATCATCAGGTCTGGGAGAAGAACGAAGCAGTTGTGATCTCGCTGTGAACCGTTTGAATGCTTCATAACAGGACACACAACGGGAGCCTCTGGGGCACGGCTCTCTTCATACTGAGCACCCATTGATCCAAACACATTCATCCTGGATCGTCTGACTGTGACTCAAACTCTAAGTGTCCTTTGAGAGACCCACACACGTCTCAGTGCTGTATGTGGTGGCCTATAATGGCATCTAGGGCTGTCGTGATCATTCGAGCCAGATCGCAATATAACAGTGGCATAACATTTACAAAATAGACAATTAAATTACATTTGTGTGTGATGTAGTCTACTTCTGTGAGCCGTAGTCTATAATGAAATATGTGTTAGTGGTAGGCCATCTCTGAGTGGTAGTCTATAATAAAACATGAAGTGGAAGACTATTTCTGCGAGTGGTAGTCTATAATACAATATATGTAAGTCTCTGGTAGCCTGTGTGTATGTACAGGTCTGTACAAGTAAACGGTGGTCTGTAATAGCCTGTGATCACAGTACCTGTGAATTCCTTCTTGCAGCGGTCTCGTACACTGTCTTCCAGGTTATCCAGCTGGTGCTTCACTTTCTCGTACTCTCTCTCTGCCTGCTGGCTTTTCCTCCTGGTGCCAAAATACACTCCGTTAGGTTACCGCAGTCTAGGGGGATCTGTGCAGGCACCTGCTGCACGCCTCCGCGCTACAGGACAGGTGCGTGATGGGAAGTGTAGTCACGTACCAATAGCAGTATACGGAGACCGCTATGAAAAGCAGCATAGGGAAGACTACCGTCGGGATGATGATGGCCAAGGGTGCCTCGTATTTCTTCTCGTAGCGCACCTTGCCTACAAGCCATTCACCCTTACCAAACTTAATCTGTGATGGAGCAAAGGGGTGAGGAAGGGAGGCAGAGAGAAAAGGGGGGAGAGAGAGAGAGAGAGAGAGAGAAAGAGAGTCCAAGTCAGTCCAGAAGAAAATAAGCTACACGCCACGTAAAGCTACTGGAGACAGAAAGACATTATGAAAAAGAGGCATTGATGATTGATCACTCTGCCAGAAACCAATAGGCCCGGTCAGCATTCGACTGGTCTACAGTCAGATGAGTTGTGGTGCTGCGATATAGGGCATTTGCTATGAATGTTTAGATAAGATGGAGTGAATTAGAGGAAATCTGAAATACAGTGTAAAGAACCTGCAGCGCCGAACTTAATGCCTGAACGCACTGCATGTTAATACAATTTAAATACTTTATTGACGTGAGGAACATTTGTGGAAAATAAGAGATTCTCAGTAAACATTACATGAACCTCTCGCAGACAGACTATGCAAACTCAAATTCCAATCCGTCAGAGAACAACCGTTTCTTAGAGATTACAAGAAGCATTACTTCCGGTGCTTTAGGACAAATCCAAAATACACAGATTTAAAAGTAAAGGATAGATATGTCCTTTAGTCCTGCCGGACATTTTCAATGAGATATTTTGATCCATCACTGTATTTTTCCTGACCTACGTGCATTTATTAAGGCTCTCTTCATGGTTACGAGGACAAGATGGTAGGTTCTCACCATGAGATTCAGTGGGTCCGAGGTGTCTCTACGGTGGCGTTTGGAGTGGGCCTTGGGCTGGGGGGACGGGGCAACCAGAATCAGCTTGTCCTCCTGAAGGATGGTCACCTTACAGTAGGTGTCTCCTACGAAAGCCTGGGCTTCTTCGGCAGTCATGGCCTTGGTAAAACCACGACCCTAGGAAGGAGAGGGGCGGGGCGAGTTATAATCCATCTGGCATTATTGCCTTTGGTATAATTGCCTTCGTTTTGTTCTACGTGTGTCTTATAACCCATCGGACGTTGCGTCAATTCACCGTGACAATGATTATGGAGGTCTCCGTGATGACGTCCTTAGCCAGAACGTCGAAGGTGGGGTTGGGGTGGTACATGAAGTTCTTCAGCTCCTCCTCTATGTTGTCCAGCTGAAGGAACGTCTGGAGGCCACCGGCGGACATGTTCACGGCAGGGCTCTCAAACACAAGCACGGTGTCGTTCTTACTCTCGTAGTGCTGGAGGTACTAGAGACGAAGAGCGTAGGGAGGATTGACGGGGAGAGGGGGGAGGGACAGGGAGGGTGAGCCGTTAAATCAGAGAAGTTTTTTGTGACTCACTTAAATTGGTTTCCAGACTGATACACATGTGATAGTGTAGCCAAGACAAGGCTGCACTACTGAGCATGGTGGGATACTGGGTTTGCTCATTCCCTCCAAGGGAGTGAAAGCCAGGGAGAGCTCAAACATCACCTGTCATCCACGATCAGACCGTGTGATCCATGGTTGTCTGCTTCCCCCCCCCCCGGGCGAATTTAGCAAGTGAAGCTTATTCTCCTTGACAACGGCAGTTCAACCTGCGTGTCAACGTTAGTTTCACTACATCAGCTGGAACCTAACGCCCACTGAGTCACACTCAGACACTCTGGCAGACACCCAGTGACCCCATAACGGATGACAACACGTCGTGTACCAACCTCAGCGGGAGTGGACTGTGGAAAGGGCTTGTCAGCAGAGGGCAGCACCTTAATTGAGGCTTTTTGGATGAGGTCAAAACCTCTGCCTGTTACCACGATCTTCCTGCCTCCACTAAAAACACAGTACATGTTAAATCAGCAACACACACACACACACACACACCTTTGAGCTTTCAATCCACTGCAAATTATGGCCGCTCTCACCACACAAAGCTGGTCTTGGGGGTGAAGCTGGTGAGTTTGGGGTTCTCAAAGTACTGAAAGCGACCAGGTCCTTCCTTGGTGGTGTTCGTCCCATATTTCACGGTGACTATTAGGGGCTCAGACGGCAGCCCAGGTCCTTGATATGCACCGGTCTTACAGATTATCTTAGCGCCGAACGACCAACTGCAAGGGAGACAAGGCGAGGTGGGTCACTCATAATGCTTTTCTGATAATGGCCTGGGAGCGTTTCTAAGAACTACACGACCGAACGCAGCTACACATTTACACAGTGAGAGCGGTAACGGTAGCAACGTTAGAAGGGCCTTCTCCTCACAACCAAACATGAGGTTGTATTTAAAACCCGACGGCTGGCCGTTCTTACATCTCACACGGCGTTCCTCCAACGGTGACGGTAACGTCGTCCTTGGTGGCCGTGTCCAGGTATGTCCCTTCGATGGTGATCAGCGTCCCCCCGGCAGCAGGACCCTTCAGGGGGGAGACTTTTAGGAGAATGGGGTCCTGGGGGGGGGAACGAGACGGGACATCAGTGAAAATACATAGAGAAGATACTGAAGGTTCTCCAGCTTGAGCTTTCACTCGGAGTGACCTACAGCTTTGTCTGGACGATGAAATGACAGAAAGGGTTGTTTTGATGACAATACATTATTTATTGACGCAATAAAAGTCATTTTGTGTCCCGTTTCCACCCAACGAGGACGTGGAGGCGAAAGAAAACACTGTCAAGTAGCAAGATTGTAGTTTGTGGAACATTTAACGAATACCATAGTTATTTATATCTTCCTTTAAGTGCTCTTTGAAGAGCCTCTGCACGCGGGCTTGTTTTTCTCTTACGATGTGCGTTATTTAACAATTATGGTAATGAGAAAACTGTGGTCTGGAAGATAACTTCCCCCAAGCATTCCCCTGGAAAAATATTTAATTTAAATGTTAGCTATAAAACATCCTATGCATACCTGGCAGAATAATATCCTGATCAATCCAGAACTGACTTATTTAGCAAACTCTCCAGTTACATACGCTCTGCAGAAACAAAGCCAACCAAACATCTCTGAATGATGCGTGAACAAAGTAGAAGCGCACACACACACACACTTAATGAATGAGAGACTTGGGACGAACAAAAATACAATTAAACAAAGTAAAACAGATTAAGCAGAGCCCAACAAATAATTGGAGACAAAAATGGTATGAAACACAAATTTATATTACATCTCACTCGAACCGCCTGAAACGGAGTATACAGTGAGTCAGTATTACCGTATCGTATTCTGCCCCATTTAAAATAACGGAGCGGTAACATGCACTTAAGATCCGTCTACTAAGCCAAAACTGGAAGCAAGCAGCCAGTTCTGGAGCAGGCCGGCATAGCACCTCCAGGAGTGAGGGAGGAGGAGTGACAGAGAAATAAAGGGAAGAACGGAGGGCGGGTAAAACTGACTGAAGGATCTTGTGTTCCCAAGGAAACCTAAAGCGTGATCATCCGCAGATGAAATATTAACACAAACAAAGGAAACGAATGCAAATATTTACCGTAAACTACATTTGGCTCCCGGAATCCATGTGTTTTTGATTAAACCCGTTTACTCTCGATCTCTATTAAATGATTTCATGAATATTAACAGCCATTTCTAAGGCACACTGAGGAAGCTGGAGATCTAAATGCAGTAGAGCAAGAAATAATGGATGCCTGCTTCTAACGTAACCAGTGACCTGGCTAATGTGACGATTCCAAATAATTAAACCATCGGTTTCAGGGATCACCCACAAGCACAGAAAAAGAGAAAAATATGTCCATGGGTAAAACTGGGTGCTTTAACTTCAAGGTTTGGCCTAGGTTTAATCATGAGCCCTAAACGTGTGTAACTGCACAGTACATA
Organism: Novumbra hubbsi; assembly: GCA_016801125.1. Taxonomy (NCBI): domain Eukaryota; kingdom Metazoa; phylum Chordata; class Actinopteri; order Esociformes; family Umbridae; genus Novumbra; species Novumbra hubbsi. The sequence goes on along the minus strand of JACXGK010010167.1, from coordinate 4,441 downwards.
CCCTGTAGGTGAAGAGGACCACCGACGTTCCTCTCCTGCCACCCTCCAACTCCACCTCCACCAGTCCTTCGCGAACGGGTCCCGAAAGGTTTACGGATTCACCGATCTCACACACCACACTGGAGGAGCATAGACCATGCAGGACTGAACTAATGTTTTATCCTTGCAAAACACACACACACAAAACACACACACACACACACAACACCAACAAACTCCATCGTGTTCCGCACCTGGTCGAGACAGAGTATCGGTCCTCCTGGTGATCACAGTTCACTCCAGCCACTGTGATCTTCTTAATGTCCTCCTTCTTTATGCCCAAGTTAGACCCTTTAATGGTCACAGATATCTTTCCATTCAGAGGCCCGAAGCGAGGGACGATCTGGGGAGTAGACAGACGAACGTTATAGATGAGTGATGTAGATGAGACACAAGCCGAGTAGATTTCATTTACAGTCAACACATTTATTAGACACACGCGAGAGACTTCGAGATTTGCATATATTATCATACTTCTTCGGTTTTGACCCCCCCAGGGAATCAAACAGGCAACTCTGGCTTTCGCAAGTGCCATAATCTAGCAACCGGGCTACGCAGGACTTCTCTATGGCAGCTACTAAAGGGAGGTGGGAAGTAAACTCCCTCGGTCAGCCAGTGAGAACAGAAGTCCGTCTAGTAGCGATTGAGTTTTCACCAAAACCCTGTGGATGGGTAACGCGGTCCTGCCACCCCCCCCCCGGGCGAATGATCCCAGAGGGACGGCCACCCCCCCCCCCCCGGGCGACTGATCCCAGAGGGACGGCCATCCCCCCCCCCGGGCGACTGATCCCAGAGGGACGGCCATCCCCGGGGCTCGTATGGACGCACACAACAGCCAGGCAGACAGGAAGGAAGCAGCGTGATGAAGAGAACAGGCGAGGACAGAAAGTCATCTTTGATCACGAACCAAGAGGAAGAAGTAGAGCTTAGACAGGAGGGAGACAGAAAGTTGAAAAGAGGACAGTGTGTGTGTGTGTGTGTGTGTGTGTGAGAGTGTGTTAGAGAACAGTAAACGTGCCCGTTGAGGGAAAGGGATTTCAGAAAAAATGAGGAAAGAAAGCACATGACAGTGTTAAAGGGACAGTTCTGAATTTTGTACATAAAACCATTCATCTGCATCCCCAATATCTAATATGTTTATATTTACAATTGGGCCACTAAGCAGACTTATCCAGAGTAAATACAAGTCTCCATGCTCTGCTACACGTGACTGTGATGATCCGATGTACAGGAAGCCCGTGTGCCAATGCTAACCACATCATGCTAGCTCTTGTGACTGTGATGATCCGATGTACAGGAAGCCGTGTGCCAATGCTAACCACATCATGCTAGCTCTTGTGACTGTGATGATCCGATGTACAGGAAGCTGTGTGCCAATGCTAACCACATCATGCTAACTCTTCCTATAGACTTCACTGCCCATCTATACAAACTTAGATAAGATAAAAATGACTTAGATGATACTTTAGCTAAACATTATAGGTATACAACAAGCTACCCCTTTAAATAGAAATAGGGTAGCGTTGCAAAATCCATAAACTTTAAATAAATTAGCTTGTTTTTCATAAAGCCTAGTTCGAGGATTTAGGATTCCCAGCAGATTGTCTTCGATTCCGGTAATCCTCCTTGCAGGATTTAAAAAAAAAAAAAAAGAAATACAACAACGGAAAAATCAGGTACTTTACTGAACGCTCTCAGACTTTGCAACCCGGTAAAAGGAGCGGTGCTCACATCAGTGATGTTGGGGTCTGGGCACAGGGACGGCTCCTGGGACTGGCACAGTTTATTGTAGACACAGGACCCAGTGTTGGGACACCACACACAGTCGTACTTGGGGTGGGCGTTCTTACACAGGCTGCAGTCCTCCCGTCCCAGAGAGCAGTTATACAGCACCACTACAAGGGAGAGACGGGAGCAACAGAACACAACTCAAAACACTGCGCAGGGTTCAAAGGTGAAACAGCGGTTGTATCAGCGGACAAGACGACGCGGGTGAAGCGACTTCGCTCCCCGGTTCAAAATGGTGTCAGATACTCGGTCTATTCAAAGCGGGTCTATTGGGATGAATGAGTTCAAACGGATTAACAGTTACAGAGGAATTATTCTGGCTGTGATTCAGACACCGACACAGTTCTTTATAACACGGCACAGCAGATATCCGCGCTGGATTCTCTCCTGCGTGTCCAACTCACCGGTCAGGGTGCTGTCAATCTTCTTCTCCGTCTTGGGGTCTTTGACGTGGAAGGAGACATTGACCTCCTGCTCCTTGTCATACGTAAACTAACAGGATAAACACAAGAGAGCGGTCTCAGCAGGTTCGGATTACTGAGGCCAAGAGATATGTCATAGCTTACTGACTTTCTCACACAAAAAAATTTTTGCTCCCAAAATAGACTCCCACCGTGAGGTGTTTTGGTTAAACCAAATAACCTCTCGTCTAAGAGGGCAGCAGTGCTGAGTGTCGCTGTGGAAAGCGACTCAATAGCTTTCGAGTTCATATTTAGCTTCAGCTTTCATATTCACAGCCTCTTAAAATCCGTATGAAAACAGATCAATAGAGAGATAGGGAGGGGAAAAAAACTTGGGAGTTCTGGCTGGATGCTTGTTAGGGGTTTTAGGTGAACACCATTTAAGAACACTGCTTCCAGTCCTTGTACAGTCAAAATGGTAGAATATTTATTAGGTTTCATTAGAAGACAGATGGATAATTACTGACCTCGAAACCCTTGAAGTGGAACGTGGACCCTGTGACGAGAAAGTTTTCCTCCGTGTTTTTCATGAGCTCTGTGCCGATCTTTAAAGTTTGACCCTGAGGAGAGACGAACACCCAAGGGAAGACAACACATAAATGGACAGTAGAAGTCTAGAGGTCGTCTACATGAACTACAGTGCATCACAAGTGAATGAGTTACAGAACTTCAAACTCTCTGGGATTTGTGCGGATAACTAAACCATGCTGTCCCATGTGAAGGAAAAGTGGAAAAAGTGGAGAGAAAAAAAAGAAAATCAATGACCCAAGAAGACTGAATACACTTTAAAAAGCCACATCTAACTGAAACCCATGCCGAACTGAGAATCTTCTTTCGAGGTATGCACACAATCGTTCCGTAAAGTAAATCATCCCACAAGCAAGCATTTCCTGGTCTAAGACAAGACGTGAAGGTTGCCACGGGAGCGGTGCTGCACTCCACTCACCTCGTAGAAGCTCAGGTTCTTGCCCTCAAAGGTGATGGGGATGGGGTAGCCCACAGGAATGAGTTTAGGTTCCGGGTTCTCAAACTGGGGGCAGAGGTCCGCCTAGATGGCAAAAGTGTTTAGAGTTAAGAGGCCAGTTGAAGCTAAGGGTCCCAGATGGCAGGTTGGGTCGACCGAGACCGTTTTCCTCCCTACCTGCTGGGGTTGGGCCAAGTGTTCAGCATCACTGTCCGCACACATGTGTTTTCGGGCATTCCACTGGCACCCCCACTGACTGGTCACACAGGCCATACACCTGAGGAAAAGAGACCCCAGGTGTTTACTGTTGGCAGGAAACTTTATGCAACGCATAATCATTTGAATCATTGAGGATTTTTTTTGCTTTCAGGTTGCATTTTATTCTTGTTGTTCCAAACCAGCTACATGAGGTTGTGGAAACTGAACACTGAGCGACACAAAAACCGGTCTCCATCGAAAGGTGCACAAAAACACAATTTAATTTCCTCATGTTAACAATGTATATTGTTTAATCGCACAGCCCTAGAACACTGCGTGTGATATGACTAAGAATCCAATGATCAAGTACATAATGTTGTATCTAACTCAGCCTGATGCTGGATCACCTCTTGGATAACACATCTGGATATATCTGTGAAGAGCTCTAGCAGAAATCCACAAAAGTTCTGTCTTCTTTAAGGGTTCATATGAAAGCACTTACGGCGTGTTCTCTGACTTCCTGATGGTGGCAGCACAGTTGTAGAACTTGTATACGCTGGACGTCACCTCAATCTCACCATTAACCAGTATCCTGATGGGCACGGCCACATAGTCTGACCACAACACAGAATATTACATATTGACTCAGTAGACATACACACTGACCACAACACAGAATATTACATATTGACTCAGTAGACATACACACTGACCACAACACAGAATATTACATATTGACTCAGTAGACATACACACTGACCACAACACAGAATATTACATATTGACTCAATTGACATACACACTGACCACAACACAGAATATTACATATTGACTCAGTAGACATACACACTGACCACAACACAGAATATTACATATTGACTCAATTGACATACACACTGACCACAACACAGAATATTACATATTGACTCAATAGACATACACACTGACCACAACACAGAATATTACATATTGACTCAATAGACATACACAC
>JACXGK010010166.1:0-18448 GCA_016801125.1 Novumbra hubbsi | reverse complement strand
TTTCTCTAAGTTCTGTGTCTTCATGTTACAATTGTAGCAGGAACACTGACGAACCAGAGACTGGACCTCCCAGACTCAGGTGTTTTATACTGACATCACTTGACACACATCAACTGCACTCAGGTGATCTCCATTTCACTAATTGTGACACTGCTGGCATCAACTAGCTGGGCCTCTGTTGAATCAGGTCAGTCACTTTGAAGGGGGTGAATATTTATGCAAACACTTATTTTACACTATATATTTTGAATTCATTGACATTAGTTCGTAAAAATCTGTTCTCACTTTGACATGAAAGAAGCTTTTTTGCAAATTATTGTCAAAAAAGACAAATTATATTGACCATGATTTCATGTAAAAAAGCAACAAAAGGGGAAAACATCCAAGGGGGGTGAATACTTTTTATAGGCGTTGTACATAAAGTTAGAGTTCCCTTGTACTCCTCCCACTTTCCGTGCTCTGTCCCCCAAGACTGATAAGACTATTAAGACCCCTGTCAAGACACCTATAAACGTTTGTTTTTGCTGCAACACCACAGTTTGTTATTGCTGCAACACCACTGTTTGTTATTGCTGCAACACCACTGACGGGTTATATTGACTTTGATTAATCTTCTATTAATGTTGCATTGTGGTATGGGAACCGACAAGAAGAGCATGCAAATATGCAAAAAGCCTTTCAACCTTCAACGGTTTCAACAGTCCCCCGTGTGTAAGGTGGGCCATCGTTGCCTCTTACTGCCTCCATCTTCTCCGGCGGGGGCCGGTCCACGCCACACAGTGTTCCCCGCGGGGGGGGTGAGAGGAGATTGTCCTTGGGCTTTTAACTCCGGTCACTGGGCGGTCCCCTGGCCTGAATCCTGTGGTGACCCCTCCTGTCCGGCCATGTGAGCTGCTGCTTATAGCTCACGACAGCCCCCACCACGCCGCCTGCACCTCGTCCTCCTCACCCCTACTCCTCACCCTGCACCTCGTCCTTCTCACCCCTACTCCTCACCCTGCACCTCGTCCTCCTCACCCCTACTCCTCACCCCTGCACCTCGTCCTTCTCACCCCTACTCCTCACCCCTGACCTCGTCGCCCTCACCCATACCCCTCACCCCTGCACCTCGTCCTCCTCAACCCTGCACCTCGTCCTCCTCACCCATACTCCTCACCCCTGACCTCGTCCTCCTCACCCATACTCCTCACCCCTGCACCTCGTCCTCCTCACCCATACTCCTCACCCCTGCACCTCGTCCTCCTCACCCATACTCCTCACTCGCTTGCTTTCCCTGCCTTACCGTTCCGGCGCCAAGGGACACACACACACACGGCTTGCTGTTGTAGGCTGAAGCTCTCTCTCTCTCTCTCTCTCTCTCGCTGTGTGGCCAGACGTGCCTGTGTCCCGGCTGGCTCGGACCGTGTTCGGTTCACCGCGATACCAGAGCATCATGAGGACGCTACTGGAGAGCAGCTGGATGAAGTTTGGGCCGCGAGTTTGTGTGCGAGCATCGATTGGGTGACTGGGTCACCAGTGTCCTCTTACTGTAGGCTACTAAGAGAGAGATGTAACTTCAGGTGTTATAACTTGTTTAAGAGACCTATGTAGATGACATACTGGGTTGAGAATCTATGGACAGAAATTACTTTATTTAGAATTCATTGTTTTGTAAAACATAATTTTTTTATTGTATATTGTAGTGTATTGTAAGGATCTTAAGCCCTCTATATTGTGGGACACACAGGTGTTCAAAGATATATTTCTGGGCCAAAAATCTAGAAATATCCCTTTAATTTGAGAGAAGTTCCTGTCAGGGAACTGGCAAGGGACTGCTTTTAGGAGCTATCAGCCAATCAGAGGGATGTTGTCTTTATTCGGTAGTTCAGATGAGGAACAGCATTATCTGATTACCACTGAAACAGATTGGTCAGGTGAATTTGGGACACTGATGGTGTCAACAGGGACATAAAACACCCAGGCATGTGTTCGGACACTTCGGACAGCGTGTTCCTCATGTACCTGCCGCCGCCCTATGAGGAGACGCTGACGGAGGTCAGGAGGCCGCCAGTCTGGCCAGTGGCAAAGACATGGAGTCCATGAAGATGGAGGAGCTGGAGGCCAGGCTGTGCCCGGAGATCCAGTCCAGTGGACGTTATGTGTGACTGAGGAACGCCGCATTGCGTCTCAAATGTCACACTTTATTCTCTATATAGCCCTCATAGGATTGTAGTCCAAATAGTGTCCTAAATAGGGTGTTGGGAACCATTTCTGACAAGGACAAAGAGACCAAAAGCCTTAGAAGGGATTTTATCATTCAAGCTCCTAATATGGGGTTTTCGGTGGGCGGCTACATATAAACAACAAACTGGAGCTACTCTTCTGAATGCCCCAACCGTTTTCAGAGTTTGCAATACATGATCATTGGATGCTGGTAACTGAATTGAATAGCTGTACGGTAGGACTATGTGTGGGCCAGCCTACTAATTTTACTACTTGCTCTTTTGAACCAATCATGTCAGATCTTATATCATATATTTATTCTTGAGTGAACCGAAAGATTAGAACTTGGCTGCCTTTCAGGATACTGTCAGTATTCACTTTCATGGCTATGTTTACACAGGGAGACAAATTCAGATTTAACCTTAAACTAATTAGGTATAATGATTCCTAGAGGACATTCACGCATGCTCTTTCTATTTAGGGCTGTAATATGACCCATTCTTTACCGCTAATTGGTATTTAGACACAAAAAAACTACACCAAATTATTTGTTGAAAAAATACTTATTAGTTGAAAAAACAGTTTAAAAATATTCTTAAATTGTGCATCTATTATTACTAACATGAATTAATTTTAAACTTAATTATTCCAACCACTAAAATCACTGATAGTTGACATTGTTTATTAAATGGCACTTAAAACATAAATAATAGTTTGGGGGAAAATTTGAAAATCACATTTTAATACAGTGTAAATATGTAACACAGATTGATCAGATGGTGATCTGATAATATTGATTGGATCACAAAACCCACATCTTAGCGCAGGGTGTAATAAAGGTACATTAGAAATTGGTCACTGAATGGCCAAAGAAAACCTTCATAGACACAATAGTTAATAATTAGAAAATGGATGTTGCATTAATGGATGTTGCCTAAATAAATAATCCAGTTTTTCTGTCCAAACAGTATATGTGCAATACCATGTTTACAACCCTCCTGTATCATACCGGTGTAGGTGTAAGTTTTCTCAATATTAAAACGTATGAATGAAGAATGTCAAAATGCTATGTGAAAGAATGTTTTTTGTTGTACTGAATACTATTGAGTTACATGTAACACGGTATTAAGACCCAGTACACAGATTCTTGTTATATATTACCTTCCATAAAAACTATCCTAGTTTACAATCATTTGTTGTATGTTATTTTTAAAGAAAAAAGAAAATAGCATGGTTATTGAGAGTTCTATCATGCCTGAGATTTCAAAGTTCAAATAGCCTGCTGCCCCCCTGTGGTTAATCTTGGTCACGACATGTAGTCCATGCATAGTGGACGTCTCTTTCCCATAGGAATCCTTTATTACAGCTCCGGTCTTACAAAATTTCTTGATAACATTGAAAGAGTGTTCTGTATTGTTTTAAATGAATCTGCAAACACGGTTTTCAGTAGAAGCATGTGCTTAAATCGCTGACTTTGCATTGATTGTTTGTTTTTGGAGAATGACAAATCTAATGGATGGATAACATACCTTGACAGAGATAAAACTACAAAGCCTAACTCAGACCCCAAACACAACACCTGTAGCTTGTTTAATAAAATGTAATGTATATACACTGCAAAAAAAAAAACCCACCCAAATCACATATTGGGTCTCAATAAATGAAAGATCAAAATCTTTACTGTACATTGTTTCATTTGTTATGAACAAAATGACGGCCTTAGGATGGTCAAGTGGTCCAAGCCTCTGCTTCGGGTGCACACATGCTACTGCTGCGTGGGTTTGAATCCTCCAATAGAACGACAGTCAATGGAAACCAACATCCTTAAACGATTGGTGGCTCGACACAAACTCCAGCCGGAAATCTAAATAAAACAATTGAAACCACAGGCTGTTCCGGCTTGCGTGAATGTCAACACAACAACTCATTAACTGACTCCGTAGTGGGTATGATCCGCACGTGCGCTCCCGACATGCTGCGCTGGGGTCCCGAGATGCTCCGCGGTCTGGGACTGCTCCTGGTGAGACGACAGATGGTGTCCTGGTGGATCTCCTCCCAGACCTTGATCAGGGCTTAGATGAGCTCCTGGTCAGTCGGTGGTGGCGGATGCACCAATACACAACGTCCCAGATCTCATTTGCATTACGGTCTAAGGAATGTAAGGGCCAGTCAATGGAATCAATGCCTTCGTCATCCAGGAACTGCATGCACACTCTGGGCCACATGAAGCCGGGCATTTCCCTGTACCCACTGAACCATGTTCTGAGGATTTCATCCCGGTACCTAAAGGGTACCATTTAGGGGCTAGTATGCCAAAACCGGTCTTGCTGGATGAAAATGAAGGTAGAATATTGTTTACTACAGGGTCTCTAGACTGTTTCACTTCTGTCTCATGTGCTCAGTGTGAACCTGCTCATCTGTGAAGAGAACAGGGCACAATGGTGGACCTGTCAATTCTGGGGTTCTCTGGTGAATGCAAATGGAGCTGCACAGTGCAGGGCTGAGGGCACAGGTCCCACTAGAGGACGTAGGGCCCCTTATGCCACCCTCATGGAGTCTGTTTCAGACATCACTGCTTAGAAATGTGATTGTTTTGTGGAAAAAAGCATGTTGTAAATGAGTATTGTAGATTGAAATGCCGGATTTTTAAAGGAATATCTACATAGGCATACAGAGGCCCATTATCAGAAACCGTCACTCCTGTGTTCCAATGACACGTTGTGTTTGCTAATCCAAGTATATATTTGTAAAAGCAATTAATCATTAGAAACCCCATTTGCAATGATGTTGGCACAGCTGAAAATTGTTGCTGTCCTGATTAAAGAAGCAATAAAACTGGCATTCTTTAGACTACGTGACTGTCTGAAGAATCAGCAATTGTGGGTTCGATTACAGGCTTAAAATGGCCAGAAACAAAGTACTTTCTTAAACTTGTCAGTCAATTCTTCTTCTGAGATATGAAGGCTATTTCATGTGTACAACTGCCAAGAAACTGAAGATCTTGTACAACACTCTATACTACTTCCTGCACAGAATAGGACAAACTAGCTCTAACCAGAATATGAAGAGGAGTGGGAGGCCCCGGTGCACAACTGAGCAAGAGGACTAATACATAAGGGTGTCTAGTATGAGAAACATACGCCTCACAGGTCCTAAATTAAAAGCTTCTTGAAATAGTACCCACAAAACACCAGTCTAAATGTCAACAGTAAACAGGCAACATGTTTAAATGTTATTAGCCAGTCTGAGATGTGTCTTTTTCTTTGCAACTATGCCTAGAAGGCACGCAAAAGTTTTAACCTCAATCGATGACAAAAGTTAACAATGAATAAATAACTGGCAAATGCAACAAATGTCTTTCTTTTAAGTTCATCACAGTAAGCTATTTTTTTGGAACAGAAATAGAAAATAGTCAATACTTTTACTAAATGATTTTATTTCAGACAATGCAAATCAATGACAGTTTAATATTCCAATTCTGAACATCTTACCAAACACAGTAACAATGTGTGCTCAATAAAACCATGAGTATGAAAAAACAACACAAATAAATGTCATACTAGCTGGTTGGGACCAGTCTGTGCATTGGCAAATAAAACTTGTCGTTTGAATAAGTAGACATATGTTTTTACTGCAATCTTTAAAACATGGCAGCAACTGGAGCTATTTTAGAGCTAGTCCCTTACGGTCTTTTCCAGTCATTACATCTGAAAACATAAGCCAAATAACGCAATTCAAAATGAGGTAATGTTAAATCCTTTAATCATCTGTAACATGTTGTGAGCAAAGACAGAACTGGCATTAGCCTTTTATGCGGTCTCAAGACTGGAGATATCCACTGGACTAGGTTGAAAGCACAGCGCCTTCAGTAAGCAGTCTGTGGCACAGCATGTAGAGGGCTCCTCTTCCCCCAGACACAAAAGCCTGTGGTACTGAGCCCGCGGAACGCTGTACAGCAGCCTGAAAACACGCACACAGTACAAGCTATGGTTACGCAGTACGTTTAAGGTGTCAGACGCTAAGGGTGTTGGAACCGAACCTGTTGGCTACTAGTCAAATAAACACCTTCGCTGGTGTTCTCATGGTTTCCATATCAATTGTTTTCCTGCTGCCCAAAATGCTGTTTTTTTTATCAAATTCCCCATAAGAATTGTCTTTGCTTAGAGAGGATGAAGCATACTTAATGACATAAAACACATTGACTATTGCATAAATAATTCCTCTCACATATTTTGAACATGAGCGTGATGTTAACCTGTAAATACATTTTTAAATGTGTCCAAGCTTCTGACAGTTACAGTAGGTATGCACATTAGAACAGGGTTTTCCTGCTATTTGTATTTTGGAAAAGAATACACCCATTTGATTCAAAGCATATTTTCTTAAGGAACAAATATGTGATATACATGTGTCATAGCATGGTGCTATGACACTAAACTAGATGCACTAGATTCTCCAGAAGAATTTAAACAGCGCACCAACCAAAATGCTCTAATTTCAATTCACATCAAAGAGGCATTGACATTAATTAAGGCAAATGCTCTTATCCACAAATGTAGCTGTCCAAATATGACTGTGTACCAGATTAAAAGGTCATCCGTCTCGGGGTCAGGGTGCGTTTGTACCCACTGACCAATTGACCACATCCTGACCCCCCTGCCAGTAGCCAATGTCTCCCCTCCACGGTCTCCACAGCCTCGGTCGACCGGCTCCTCAGCGACATCCTCGTAGCACAGGAAGTAACTGTGCGGCGAACACAGACACACAGGGAAGAGGTGCCGTCTGATTGGCTGAATTTACGAAATATACATCCTAAAGTATTTTCTGCCATTAATATTGAACTTCGATAAATGTTTCCTGACATGACTCACAGGGGTCCAACCCTTTCCCAAGACCCCTTTCTGTCTGTCTCTCACTCACTACTCGACTATCTCATCTTCCCCTCCCTCAGTCGTCCCCACCGCCTCCTCGTCGGGCCTCCCTCTGGGCCTCTCCACATGCCAGCGCATACATTTGTACAGCCCAGTGTCGCACTCGGCCAGGTACGGGGCTGGGCGACTGTAGCGGAAGACGGACAGCCTCACAAAGCCTATCCAAAACTGGCCTATGAAGAAGTGGGAGATGCTGGAATGGGCGGAAAAGGACAATGAACTAGCAGAAAAATCTGAAAAAGTTGGGGGGGGGGTATTTCCCCACAGAGACATTGCAAATAATACAGAGGGATGGTTTCACCGTCCAGGCGAGGGTACTTTCAGTTTACATGACAGCACAGTACCTGAACGGCTCCACCTCCTCCAGAGATATGAAGTCAAAGGACGCATATGTCAGGAGTAGCTTCTCCAGCCTCGCGCACAGCTGCTGGGAGAAACACAAAAGCTGCACACACACACACAGAATCAATACGTTTACTGTCTCTTCATAATATCCCACTTTCAAACCTCACTGCCTTAACTACGGTTGGAGTGACCCGATAGTTACCTTACACGGGAATATTGGGTGTTTGATTAATGAATGAAATGTGTACCGAATGTTTGTGTTCGTCGTTAGATAAAAGTGTCACGGGGCGTCACGTTATCTAACATTAGATCATGGCCGACAACCTGATAACATGTGTAGGGCGGGGCTTTCGTACACGAGAGCAGATGTGTGGGGGAAGGGACGTGCGCTGGGGGAGGGAACTTCGAGCGGTGTCCTCCAGGTAGGAGAAGTAGGGCTGACAGGTCCGCAGGAACGTAGGCACCGCTCCAGCCCGGTCTCCCTCCTGGAGGTGGTCACGCCTGCGAACAGACCCGCCCACGTCTCACCACACCCGTCATTCCCACTTTCACTAATCCCCACCCCCTGTCTCCTGCCTTCCAAGATGACACTGGACGTGTACCTGGTGTTGGGATCCATGAAGAGCAAATGGTTCATGTTTGACAACGCATGACAGTGCTGATTAACCATAGGCAGGATGGGAGCCCCGTACCTGACAGGGGTTGTCCATGTGACCGTCATTGGCTTGATGGCCAGGAGCGGGCCAATCGGGGGTTTGCTGTGGGATAGACCTTGTGTACTGATTGGCTATTACCTTTGACCCCCCCCCCTCCTATGTGCTTTGGCATAACGGGTTGTGTTAACTTCGTAACCGTTGGAGATTGCAACAGTAGAAGGAGAACACGTGAGAACAGGTAAGACTGTGGCAGGTTAACGTCGTTGGACGCATGCTGTTAAAGACGGAATCTACCCTGACTTGAATGGCTCATCGTTTGGTTGTGAACGGGAATCTAACACCTGCGTGCATATTTCTATGTCCCCCCCCCACCCCATCTCAAGGCTTTCATTGACAGTTGGGTTAGGGTCATGGGGGGGAGGGGTGGGTAAAGAGGGCTAGGGTGAAGGGTAGAGAAGGGTATTGAACCCTTGATTTGGGAGTGTTACCACTGGAATACAGTAACATATTCTCAGAACCCTAATTCTAATCGTTACTTTTAGCCTGAACTTAACCTTTAAGTAGCCTTTTGTTTCATGTGGGTGTAATTTCTTTTGCACACAATAACATTATACATGTTTCATTAACCTGTTTTATTCACCTTCTATTTTTTGGGCACTCCTGTATAGGATAAAATACTTTAAGCCTTTGTAATAAATCATAATAACTTAACTTGATTCACCTGTAACTGGAATTTTTATTTTACTGCAATAATAATTTAACCTCCCAACCTACGTATTAATACCTCCAAAATGCACATGTTCTAACGAACTTACCTGTATAAAACCTGCGCCTGCAATTCATCAGATTTATTCAGAAGGTACTGGAGTTGCTGTTCGATGGGTCTGATCTTCAGATCCATAATGTTGATGTCCAGGCATAAAGGAGTTGAATCCAAATTAGCTGTCTCCGGGCTGTTCTTTTCTTCGCCACCTAAGGACGCCAAAGCACTACTGAACTCTCCAGGTTCCAAATTACCTGAGAAATTGGGGGAAATCATCTGTTGACTTGATTTACAAAAATATTTATTTTGCACGCTCTTCATTTTTACTGTAGCTCACCGGTGTATGGTAATGGATTATTATTATTTTCGAAAAGTTCCATGCTTTCTTCCCGTTGCCTGCTTTTGAACAAACTGTCGTTCTTGAAACCTTTACCTAGGCCTAGGGACTGTTCGAAGTTAGCTTCTTAACAACCAAGTTAGCTTCTTAACAATGAAGGAATCCAGTTAGCTAACAACTGAAATAATGCTTAAGAAAGTTTACTTTTAACGTCTTTTTTTCAATTCAGACAAGGACGGGGTACATAGCCAGTGTTTGCTACAAACTACACGATGCGCCACAACTTAACTGTGGTAGTGAGAGAGAGCTCAGTAACGTCCGTTTCAGTGTAGATATTCCCGAGGCCTTTACGGAATTATGGTCCTTCCAGTAATGATAAAATAATAGCAGCAATAATAAAATAATAGCAGCAGAGTGCAAGATTGTTTCTTAAAATCCTATAAACCCTATTTAATCCATTAATTGTGTTACATTACATTGTAAAGCATTGTAAAGATGACTTATGTGATCAGGAATTATGGATTAACCTTGTTGTTGGCTGTGGTATCTGACGTAATCATGCTTTATGGCATTCCCTAATCTATGAACTGATCCAAACACACTACAGAATGCTTTGCTTTCATACTCAAAATACCTTACTTGGCGTGGAAAATACATTCTAATTGTACATAAAATATTTTGTTCGTAATTAAAAGCACATGGTTGTGTGCCTCTGTCATTCAATTATTTAAACATGCATTTTTAATAGCATTTAATAGTATTGCCATAAACCAAGGCTCCTCTGCTCTGGACTATCACATTTTTAATGGTATGTTCTCTACAGTATTTTACAGCTAGCAGACATAATTGAACTTGTCAGATTATCAACCAGATATTAAATTGGTGAATGCGGAAAGCATTCAATCTGTCTAAATGTATTCTAGAAAGCCCTGGAAAGCCCTTTTTACATCAGCATGCTGAAACAGACTCCCTACACTAAGCCTTGACCAACTGAGCTGCTCCTCTTAACCCGGGAAGGCCTGTCCTCTCTTGGACATGGCAATGGTTCTTACCTATGGATGCACATCTGGGCACTTGACTGTCCCACCCCTTCAGGGCAGTTCACGATCCACGCAGTCAACTCTTTTCTCTTATGGATCCTCAAATGTGGAACAAGATGTTTAACAACCAAAATCCTGACCTAGAACTCCGAGCATCTGAACTCTTTTGGCATCAGGATTTGAGACAGAGATGAGAGCGAGCCACCTTGAGACAAGATCCAGGGAAATACTTTTTCCATCGCAAAAGCCCCAGGGGATGCAGAACCGGTGTCTTTCCATTTACCTTCACACCCCTGGGCCAGTCCACACTAGGCCCTATACAGGAAAGATCAGTCTTCAATAAAGACTTGAAGTCTAAGGCAGTCTGCTTTTCTTACATGGACTGTAAGATCCATACCAACGGGTATACCAACATAGTACCTGTGCCCCGGAAATGTCACATACTGACTGGTGGCAAAGGTGGACTCCTATGGCAGTTCCATACTTAAGTCACTGAGCTCTTCAGTAAGTACTGCCAATGTTTGTCTATGGCGATGTCATGGCGATGTGCTCCACGTTCTGCTCCGGTGAACAATGGGTGTGGCTGAAACACCTGACCTCAATAACTAGTAAGGGTGAAATACATGAATAGCGATTGTTTATTTCATTGTTAAACCCTATGTTTTTCATAATGGGTTTGATGTTAATATATTTCTCCAGTACGTTGTCTTATAATGGCTTTAGACATAGTTTTGATTTGCAGGGAAATAATCAGCTTCCCCTCGTGGTACTTCAGAGTCTCTTCTATAGCTTTCACCTGATTACTGGAGAATCTGAAGTTTTCTCTCAGAGACAATCAACACAAGGAGCAGGTGGTCATAAAGTTTTAGCCACACCCTTCAAAAGTAAAAAATCCAGCTGCATAATTCAGTCCAATATTGGATATGGTATGAAGTGAATGTAGTTTTCACTAGATTAGGTTGAAAATGTTGACTGCTTAAAGGTGAACAGGTGAAACTAATTGAATTGCCTGAGGGGAAATCATGACTGAATAAAATCATTTCTAATTGATTGTTTTTATTATAGGTACTTTCTTTTTTACTCAGACTGTTTTACCATTTCCACATAGCATACAGTTGGCTGTATGTGTAATATCGGTTTGTACGTACATAATATATATGTCACGTTATTATCATACCAACGCCATGCAATGTCATGTTTGAAAGTGAGTGGTGTTGATTACATGGGGCTCATAGTATCATAGTAGAATGTTATCAGATTGAACTAAAACATTAGGTTTTTAGATTAAAGTTTTTTTGATTAAAGAAAGTTTTGCCAAACATAATTATCCTGTGTAAAAACATAACAGCCCATGGGACCGAAAAGTAGTTACACCACCTTCGCAACCATGACTGCAACCAAATGCTTCCTGTAGATAACGATCTTTCACTGTGTAACAGGGGAATCGTGACTCCTCCACACACAAGTGCTTTAGCCCAGTGACATTTGTGAGTTTTCAAATGTGAACTCAATCTGGAAATCTTTATTACAAGACCTAGATGCTTTTTTGGAACACGAGACAAGCATTCATGTTGTTCTTAGTAACCAGTGTTTTCTGCATTGACACTCTGCCGTGAAACCTTTGCCCGTTGTCTTTCTGGTGATTAATGAAGTAATCTACTCTGTCTGCTGATCCCTGGTAGGACAGACACTCCTTGGAAGTCTCAGGATTTGTTTTTAAATCTGCCTTCAAAGAATGCTATTCTTTCTCAACTTGGATGAAGAAATTCACAATATTCCATGTGTAAGCATGGGAGACTGATGAAGCTATTTGTAACTGATTCTGATTAAATGAAAAAGGAATTTCCCTTGAGCTTGGTTGAGTTTTTTTTGCTAAGCTTTTCTCTAACATCTGGATGTGATGCTCTGTATCACCTTCACAGATGTTGTGGCTGCTGGCCTGTTTCTCCAGCACTTGTACAAACCCAGATCCAACAGGAGAGGGAGACAAATCCCACCCCTACTTCGTAGAGCTTTGAAGATAGAAAACCAAAAATGTATGTTAAGATGAAACAATATGACTACATTTTCAGGGTTGTAAGTAGAAGAAAATAAGAAAACAGATGAAATCAGGGAGAGAATATCTAAACTTGCTATTGTTTTCTGTTGCATAATGTTTTCAATCTTCACTCGTTACAAGTGGCTCCGATTAGGTGATTGGACTTCACAAAGACAGGAGGAGTGCAAGTAAAATCAACCAACCCTCCCCTTGGAGAGTATCTTAACAATCAGATGAACTTAGTGCAGAGTTATCACGTACAAGAGGATCAATCCTGGTTCCATTACTTACGAGTAGTCTAACATCTCAACCTCACATATTCAGAACCTAGCCCGGCACTAACCAAAGTAGAGACCCAGGCTTTTTATTTTTATGTAATTAAGGGATTTGTCAGTAGCTGACTGACAATGTTGCAATAGGTGATAGGTTGCTTCTGGTAATATTGGTTGGCAACTATCCTTTAACCTTATTTGAATTTTCTGAAGCTGCTTTAAGAGCTCTTATCCACACATTTATGACAATGGGCATACCTAGCTAAAATATTGGGGCCAGATCAGAACACACGGACAACCTCTGAAGGTCAATACAAACACTAGAATAATACAAGTCATGCATAAAGGCCTCTAACTTCGTTAACCTGCCCCTACGCACGCACGCGAACTTGTGTTATTCAAATACATACATCGTTTAGGTTGTTTTATTTCTTAGGGACAACCCTATTCAGAGTGTCCTGTAGTTTTCACTATCCGATCAATATTCCATAGTGTTAACCTAGCAATGTTAACTGTTATTTGGATTTTCTATAACATTGCAGGACTGTTTTTTCAAAATATTATTATGTAATCATATTATTAATGGTTGTTTGCGGAAATTCCTATTTAGGTAAGCGTGCCTGCAAAATCAGTTTTTGTTATGCACACAAAGCCATAGTAACAAAAGATTTGATACCAGATTGTTGAACAGATGAGCAACAGTTGGTTAGGAGAAGTTGGAAATTAAAAATCCATGTTCTGGACATGGTCACATGATACACTGGGCGCGCTCCTCCTGCCTTCCGCTGCGCGAGTGCAAACGCGCGCAGCTCCATCAGAAAAAAAGTGCCAGCTTTCCTCCGGCTGGAGCCATCGTCGGTAATGCACATTCAGACAAGGCGATATCCCCTGTCCTACAAAACCTGACGAATAGCAAACCTCGAACCTTTTACCAATGACATCCATCGGTAGTTTTCGATAGCATACCGGAAAGAAAAGATAACGTAGTCTCGTCAAAGCATATTGAAAGAGGGCTTTATGCATGTGAGACTGGGTGACTGACGCGTTTTCATGTTTTACGGATATTACTACGAAAGAAGACCAGACTTGACCGTTTTTCAACCCGAGTCGTATTTTAGCAATGGCTCTCTATCCTTCCTCGGAATTTGCTACGCGAATAGGGACGGAGTCGAACCGACTGTTGCCCTTGCTTGTGCTTTAGCAGTTTTCCAAAGAAAAAACACTGAGCTGAATTAAATAGTTTTGTTTAATGCTTGTATTTTTCTATTGTTTTTTTTAACACACACCCAGGAATATTTTATTTTCTCTGGACGAACGAAGCATAGTGGAAGAACTAGACTGACATTTTTGGATGACCAATCGGCTTTGGGTTGTGGCGGGTTGAGGCTACGCAAGAATGCGGATTATCTTTGACCATTGTTTTTAAAAGTTCATGTGTCTTGTAAAATATAGTAGTAGTGGCTTTTTGTACAGAGGACCTATGTGTTTGACAATTTAATGAATTGCTAATCTAGCCTTGATTCGAGGAGAAAGGCGGTACTTTGTGAGGAATTGGACAAGCCCATGTGTCCAGTCGGTCGAGTCTAAACGGCATCACTGGGAGGACCACCTACAACCGGTTAGGAGAGGACAACGATGGCAAATGACTCCATACAAGTAAGCCGGGGAAGTTACGTTGTAACGCTTATTTTATGAATCTATTACATTGTAGCTGTACATTTTTTGGCCATCGATGAAAACCCCATGTAGCCAAATATTTGTCATATTCGTCCATTCCGAAAATAAAATGTACTACAGTGCTTTAGGATCAGTTTTTTTGTGAAAACACTTGTGGCCTCCTATAATATTGAGGGAACACTTGTGGCCTCTATATTATTGAACAGGCTCCAATGTGCACTGTCATGTTGGAATGTGACCTCAGTGGTTTGTGAAAAGCTTTTTATGTTTTGCACCCAACGGATATGGAAAGAGTTCTTAAACTAGCACTATACCGAAGGGTGCCTCCTGCACACACACACGAGCATCCCAGTGGACTAAACCAGTTCTCAGAATCATCTTACAGTAGCTTCCTCACAACACACCTTTTGTTCCCGGCACACACAATACAAGGCCAATTGTAATCCGAACCTAAAGTACGTCGAACTTCCTCCTAAAGGTCGGAGGGGAATCAGACCGTAGAGGGGCACATGGAAGTTCGTAACATAACTACAGAAGAGGGGGGCCCGAATGAAGCTGGGCGTGGAGAAATAGCATTGTAACTACTGGTACATTGATGATATCAGATGTTTTATGTTGAAAGTTCGATTGAACAATTATGAACAGAGATATTATTTGTAGTACCCAGACACGCGCAGTGGAGCGAGACTTTCAGTGGAACGCGTACGGAACCTTCCCCTAAGCTGCATGACGTAACGAGACAGTTATGCACATATCTCAGCCTACCTCAGCAAGCCAAAGACCCGTGGCGATGTAGGCAGACCCACACTAGCTAACGCGTTCACCGAAACACACGCTTCCAAAGACACCGAGAGACGTGGCCGATCACGGCATGGCTGCTTCACTGCCCTAAATCATTTTGTTTTGGACGAAAATAGGAATGGGCTAACGTTCCCTGTGAATAGCTTTAAGATGAGAATTGGCTTTAATGACTGTTATCGGCGAAACGTTCATTGTTAACTTGTTAACGTCCCCTTTAGAACGTATCGGCCGCCACGGTTTTCAAGCCGGGCTCCGGCTGGTCAACACAACCCGTGCACTGTTTACCAACTCGCCGCAGTTAGACAGTGTCTCATCCCTGCGGACGGCCTGTGTCTCAATTCCAGGGCGACCGTCTGAGCACGGGGGTGTGGGTGTGGGGGGGTGTTCCAAAGGGCATTATGCTGATGCAGAGGCTCTGGCCATAGCCGAACAATGGGCCCTATTGTATTGTCCGCAGACCCAGATCACATTCAACAACTCCCCGCATCTTCTCCTGGCTGGCCACACCCTCTCCGGTAGGCTGTTGCAGGGCCCCATGGCGTGGCTCTGGGGCCTGTGTGTCGTCGAGCCTGCGCTAATGTGTGTGTGTGTGTGTCAATAGCACATGGCGGGTGTTGGGTTGGAGGAATCGTTTGTAGGCTGAGACTCATTCAGTGTGTCTAATATACTTGTGTGTCTTCCGCTGGGCCCCTCTCAACATCCGTAGGGTAGAGGAAAGGAGGTTTGGTGGAAGATAACTGTGTTCACGAGAACCCAATGCTAATGTTTAGTAAACGGACGTAGCAACTGGAGATGACCCCTTTAAGTTCTACGTATGAATAGACAGAGGGCGAATGCGGGCATTACATATAGGATATCCACTGTTGCTAATACCTTCAGGATGGATGCAGGCTGTGTCAACAGCACATGGCGGGGTTGGGTTGGAGGAATCGTTTGTTGGCTGAGACTGTGTTTCAGAAAATGTTGGTGTGCTGAGAGTGTCTGTTGCTTCGGTGAACGTATGTACATTTGGGCTAGCTGGTTACACTGGGAACACAGTAGTAGATTCCAGTGGCTGTGTTTTATCGTGTGTACATATATGTGTGTGTGTGTGTGTCTAATGTCTATACAAGTGCCCCTGTGTATTTTGTCCCATGTCTCCCTGCCAATCTCTGTGCAAACATCCCAGCGTTCTCATGACCTCACAGCGACCCCACCCCTCCATCAAGCCCCTCCCTCCCCATGCCCAACCTCCTCCACAACCCTGCCGTGACATCACCCATGACATCACCTCTCCTCCTTCCTCTCTTCATCTCTATTTGAACACTGTGGCCAGAGAACACACTGCCCCAGGGATTTTGCATGGCTCTGTGCATGTGTGTGTGTGTGTGTGTGTGTGTGTGAGCCTCTGACGAAACGTGACCCTTCCTGATTACAACAACGCCCTGGGCCTCCAGGCAACACGCATTGATTCTCCACCCAGCTAATTCAGCTCTTCATCCGTCTTCCCCCGTTTAAAGTGGGAATCATCAATAACAAACCGTTCTCCCGGTCAGAGGACAGCTGGAAAAATGTAACAACTCACATTCACATTCAGACAGAACTGTGGAAGCAAGGATGGACCATCCACGATAGCAACATGGGGGTTGTAAATGTGCATAAGGCGTTTTTTTTTACATTAGCTGTGAATTTGTTTACATGCAGGTTGTTTTCTATAAGCCTGGTAATTGGGTCTGTTGTGGTTGACATTCGTCAAGTGTTACCCTGTAGTGTAACAAAAACAGAACTGGTCTTGGTGGTCACTTGACATTCACTTCAGAAGGAGCTTCTGTTGGCTACTCGTGCAAGTTCTTCCAGTCACTAGAAGTCCCGGCATTCAAACAATGTGATGAATGGAAAGATTTCTTCTAGTTTGAGAAGAGTTGAGCGGAAAGTTCAAGTTAATTTTTATGTAAAATAAAGTACAAATACATTCCTCTGTTGTTGTTTCAAGTATGTTTAAGAATCGGTGAAAAGCATACATGAACAAAATTGTGAAGGGCTTCTTTCATTTATTATTATAATTTTCTTTACGAACGCAGACACACACCAAACAATCAAAAACGGTAAACACAAAAACGATGGAACAAATATTTGTCGACTGCCTTTAAACCCACTACACTTAATAGATGGAATAGATGTGTCCACTAAACGCGCTTGTCTTCCACTGGGCCACTCTCAACCTCCGTTTGAGGAGGAAAGGAGGTTAGGTTGAAGATAACTTGTCTCCACGAGAACCCAATGCTAGTGGTTTAGTAAATGGATGTAGCAACTGCAGATGTCCCCTTTAAGTTCTACGTATGAATAGACAGAGGACGAATGGACGTTACATATAGGATATCCGCTGTTGCTAATACGTTCAGGATGGCCGCAGGCCTGAATGTATTGGAGTTCCTTTGGAATGAATTGATTCCACGTATGCGCGTTCAGTATTAAAGCAATAGTGTTGTAGCTGTAACCATACTGGCTCATTTCGTTAAGAGAGCGAGAGTGGAGGAAGCTCGTGATTTGGGATTCCGTGGGGCTAATGAGTGAGGCATTAAGCCTATATGCGTGCTGGGAGAGCCGCAGGAAACTAGATCTCTATGTAGGGTAGAGCTAGTTGAATCGTTGATACTGAGGGATTTATAGGGGAGGTCTATATTTCCCTCTGAATTAAAGCGTGTCATGAATGAAAATTAAAACTATTTCAAATGCACTTTTCTTCGGTCTTGATTTTCAGTCTCCCAGTTTCTGCGGTCTTGTAAGACAAACTTGAACATTGCACAGGGATTCCAACAACACAAGGGGTCTTATGGTGAAGAACCAAACGAGGCAGCAGTATTTTCTATTGAATAAAACCTGCATGGTGGTTTTTATCTTGCATGATGGAATACACCCAGGGCAGATAGTCCATTCATGCAGTTGTCAGTTCTGGCTCCAGATCTGGCATGGGGTAGTAGACCCTAGAACTTGAAAAGACAAGTGTCTTAAGCCTGGATGGATTAGTCAGGATTGGTTACATACCCAACCCCTATTGGACAGCTCAGTAACAAACCCCTTATTGGGCAGCTCAGTGTCTAACCCCTAATTGGACAGTTCAGTAGTATTTGAACAAAGCCTTAGTATTCCAATTCCCCCTTAATGTACTTATGTGTTCCATGATGATCCAACAGTTCTTAGCTTTAGGTGTCACGGTGTTGTAGTGTGGCGGAACCATATGCAGACATAGTTTCAAACAAAAGGTGTATTTAATCCCAAAACAAGACAAAACAAACTACACGGACTGTACACGTAAAATGAAAGGACTAACTAACATAAAAACGATATACAGAAAACATGTAGAGCATTCGCTTGAAAACGGAATCAAACAAAGGACAAACCGTGAG
>JACXGK010010165.1:9192-19897 GCA_016801125.1 Novumbra hubbsi | reverse complement strand
CTCCACTCCGGCCATGTCCTTCATTTCCATGGATAACCTATCTAGCCCACTGGCTAGGATCATGTCTAGGGTCATACGGTTTTCTGTGCGGGAAGTGGCATTGTAAATAGAGTTTACCGGGACCAGTGGCTGTCCCGTTGGTGGACCCGGTGGTCTGGACCTCACTGTCAGGGTAAAGGAACCCATGGTGTCTGTCCCCCACTTCTCCAGTCCCAGTGTATAATGGACAGCATCTGTAAGCTTAATAGACTTGATGGTTAGTAGGATTTCATCGCTTTTACAAGGGTCACGCGCCGTGCCCAGCCCTCCCCAAACTATGGAAAATCTCCTCCATTCCCAAAACGGACCGGCATTATTAATCATATAGTCCCCATAAGCACAACCCCTCCCATTGCATAGATAGAAAAACTAGTCTTTTTGCTGTAGGGATATAATTTTCCCCAAAATGCTGTTAAACAAAATTAAATTAAAAATTTAAATTAAATTAAAATGGGCAACAAACAAAACATAAAAATTTGCAGAGAATTGCTAAAATCTAAAATCCAAATCAAATATCTAACTGTTGTAAAATTTCAAATACAACTCCCCTCTCCTCTCGGGTTTCATCATGTCCAGTCAAATGGCTCCTGGCTGTTGTAGTCATCAATGCAGGAGTCTTGTAGTTCTGTGTGCCTTCCTCCATTCCTCTAATCTCTCCTTGCTCGTGGTGTTGGAAATGATCAGAGTCCAATTGTCCTATTCTGACCCCAAGACAGTCTTTCAGTGGTCCGGGCGTAGTTTGGACCTGGAATGATCTGGGCCCCCTTTTGCGGTAGCCCTTCGTTCAGTCTATCAGGGTTGCTGGATTCATGACTCCTTTATGAGAGATTAGGATGGAAACTCGCACAACCTACCTCTGGAATTTACTTATTAACATTTACGACCTCCAGCTGGCTAATTTCAGAGTATACGCCCTACTGGCACTGTTAGCTTCTAATAGCACACACACAACAAATCTTAACTAAAATAATCCACATCACCCATCCAAAAGCACCCAAGATCACTCTCGAGCAGCTGTACGCATGTCAGCGAACAGAACCACTAAAAACAGGCAGCCGAACCGCCACCATGGTAAACGTGACCAAATACACATATTACCTGAAAAATATTGGATCCCTCGTGCACAGGGAAACCCAACCAAATTACTGAAATAAACCCAAAAAGAAACAAACCAAAAAAAACATTTAACAACAATCGGTGTGCGCATATATACCTCTCCATTAACCTATTTTAACTCTTGCCAGAAACGCCAAACCACTGATTGTCCAACTACACTGGCCTTCGTAACAGGAAATATTTAGGAGTGCGGCAGGGGCATTGTCACGTCCCCGTCTAGGGACGCGCCCCCACCTCTGCGTGTGGTGAGCCGGCGCGCGACGTCACCGGAGTTCTAGTCATCATCGTTCGTGTAGTCCTGTTTCCCATGTCCTGTGAATGCGCCCTTCCCTAATTCCCTACAGGTGCAACCTGTTGAGCAGCCATATAATCCCTCCTGTGTCTTGTCCTTGTGTCCGTTATTGTTACATGTACGTGGAGAGCATTTGCACGGTAGCACTGCTTTTGATATTCAGGGGATGCGCTGGTTCTCGGTGCCTTTGTGTTTTACCTATTATTTACCTGTGTGCTACTGAGCACCCTTTTGTTTTGTTCTCCTCCTTCGGGAGTATTTCACTAAAGAAATAAAAACTCTACAACGCACCTGTGTTTTGGTCCTGCCTCTCCTACGCATCACAGAATAACGGACCTTTATCAATGGACCAAGCAGGTGCGACGGGACCCCCCTATCTTGAGGAAAGGATGGTCCAACAGGAGGTAATGTTGGCTCGATTGGGAGACGCTGTGGATAGGATGGCCAAGCACCTGCAAAATCCGGCACCACCCATACCTACACCACCTCCAGCCCCGCCGAGCAGCGCTTTTAATCTCCACCTGCCACGGGAGTACGCTGGGGCAGCAGCGGGTTGCCAAGGATTCCTCCTGCAGCTGAACATTGCCTTCTCCACCCGGTTCCCACCGCCCAGTGAGAGGGAGAAAGTGTCAGCTCTGGTGGCGTGCCTTACCGGTCAAGCCCTGGCATGGGCTAACGCTGTGTGGCTCGGAGGCGGTCCGTATTTGGACAACTACGATCTCTTCGTCAGACGTTTTCGGAGCGTCTTCGACCAACCACCCGAGGGGCTCGAGGCCGGGGAGAGACGAGTCCGCCTAAAGCAGGGGAACAGGAGGCTGCAGGACTTTGCAGTTGAGTTCCGCACCCTGGCTGCTGTCTCAGGGTGGAATGACCGCGCGCTGCGTGATGTGTTTGTTTGCAGCCTGAACCAGGGGTTGCGGGAGGAGCTGGCCTGCCGGGACGCGACCGTCGGCCCGGCTGGACAACATCGTGGCCGGACAAAGCCAACGGCGGGGAGGTCTTGGGTAACACCCCACTCCACCATCGGGGTTCGAGATGATGGAGTTGGGGTCGGCAGGGCAACCCACGGCGCGCGGCATTGCGGGCGGGGGCGGTGCTGCGCATCTCCAGGGATCCTGGGCGAGAGCTAGCAGACGAGGCACCCCAGCGTCTGTCCAGGTAAAGCGACCTCTCGTTTCTTGGGAACCCTCTGCAGACCACTTGCAACTTAGAGTGTCTTTCCCTGGTATTCCTGGGAAATTCCTCTTCCCCTGGTTGACTCGGGGGCGCCAGGTAATTATATGGACTCCGGGCTGGCTGCGAGTCTGGCGTTACCCCTAGTGCCTGTCTCGCCCCCCATCCCCATCAGGGGGGTCAGGGGGTGGTGAGACACGTCACAGGGCCTTTACGCATGATGTGTGGTCAACATGCGGAGCTTATCTCCTTTTTCATTGTAGAGTCACCTAATTTTCAAGTTGGGTCTTGGGTCTTCCGTGGCTTTTCTGTGGTCTCAGAGGGTTCTCACCGCGTGGTCGCGGGGGTGTCAGGGTAAATGTATTGGGCAGTCTATTGGGTCTACTATGGTGGAAAGTTCGGGTAGTGCTGCGGTTGTGTGTATTCCCTCCGAATTTGAGGACCTCGCACGCGTCTTTTCGAATTACCACCACACCGACCGGGGGATTGCACGATAGAGCTGCGACAGGGTTGTGCGTTACCCAAGGGTCGGGTATGTCCTCTCTCCCAACCAGAGACTGAGGCTATGACCTCTTATGTCTCGGAGGCTCTGGGCCAGGGATATATTCGACCCTCCACCTCACCCCCGTCCTCGAGTTTCTTCTTCGTGAAGAAAAAGGACGGTAGTTTACGCCCATGCATTGATTACAGGGCATTGAATGATATCACGGTGAGGTACTCCTACCCACTGCCGCTGATTCATTCTGTCATGGAAACTATGCATGGGGCCCGTTGGTTCACAAAGCTAGACTTAAGGAGTGCTTACAACTTAGTGCCTGTCAGAGGGGGGGACGAGTGGAAGACTGTGTTTAGCACCACTTCCGGGCATTACGAGTACCTCGTGATGCCTTTTGGTCTGATGAATGCTCCATCTGTTTTCCAATCCTTTGTGGACGACATATTCAGGGACATGCGAGGTCAGGGTGTGGTGGTGTATATCGACGACATCCTGATTCACTCCGCCACACGGGCCAAACATGTTACCACCGTCCGCAAGGTATTGGAGCAACTCCTGAAGCATGATCTCTTTGTGAAGGGTGAGAAATGTTTATTCTTTCAGTCGTCTGTGTCTTTCCTAGGATATCGCATTTCCTCGGGTGGGGTGGAGATGGAGAAATCGCTCACTGAGGACGTGCCAAATTGGCCAACACCGACCTCCATTAAGGCGGTGCAAAGGTTCTTGGGTTTTGCCAATTACTTCCGTAGGTTTATCCAGGGGTTTGGTCAGGTGGCAGCTCCTATTACCTCACTGTTGAAGGGTGGGCCTACTAAGCTACGATGGACTGCGGAGGCAGAAAGTGCGTTCACCTCTCTGAAAACCCTGTTCACGTCGGCTCCGTTTTTGGCCCACCCGGATCCAGATCTTCCTTTCATCATTGAGGTGGATGCCTCCGAGGTAGGGGTGGGGGCTATTCTCTCTCAGCGATCGGGGGTACCACCGAAGCTCCGCCCGTGTGCCTTTTTGTCCAAAAAGCTCAGTGCGGCGGAGCAGAACTATGATGTGGGTAATCGCGAGTTGCTCGCGGTGATCAAGGCTCTGTCAGCTTGGAGACTCTGGCTTGAGGGGGCCAAACACCCTTTCCTCGTCCTTACTGACCACCGCAACCTGGAGTACGTCCGGACGGCGAGGAGGCTTAATTCTCGTCAGGCGAGGTGGGCCCTGTTTTTGACCAGGTTTGACTTCACTCTGTCCTATATTCCAGGTTCAAAGAACGTCAAAGCTGACGCCCTGTCCCGCGCCTGCGATATGGAGGAGAGAGTCGTGGACACCTCCCCCATTCTCGCGAGGAACCGGATCGTGGCACCGGTGGTGTGGGGGGTGGACACGGCGATTCGTGAGGCACTCCGGATGGAGCCTGCTCCACCCCAGTGTCCAGTAGATCGCATCTACGTACCGGAAGGGGTAAGAGACAGGCTCCTACGGTGGGCTCATGCTTCTCCCTCCTCTGAATGGCACTGCTTTCGATATTCAGCGGATGCGCTGGTTGCGCTCACTCCAGCCAGGCGCCCCCATCTCAAACTCAATAAGTTTAGCTCATCGAGGGAGGAATTTGAGATCCAGAGTAAGTAAACTGCTGGACGCGCGCGCTGGACCCGACTGGAAAAAGAACCCAAGCTGACAGGATCAGGAAAACCGGACAGAACCCCCCATTATCATGTCAATTTTTATATGTCCAAACATAACAAGACAAAGACATGACGTACAAACAATACATTCCACATAGACTCATTGATTTTAACTCGACATGTTTTTGTCCTGTTTCATAATTTTGATCTGATCAATTGTTTTAAACTTTCGTATTAAACGAGTGCTGTAATTGGAATTCTATTTCAATAGTGCAACGTAGACTCAAATTTTTACTCTGTTAACTTCTCAACAACCGGAATCATGTTACCAAACCTCAAATTTCTATGCGACATTTATAGCATTGATAGCATAATTATGCTATCTAGCAGGCCCTCTCCTTCTGCTAAGAGTAGCTTTATTACTTCCCTCTCCTGGGATGACTGCCTACCGTTTATGCCTTTTAATATTTAGCTCCACTTTCTGATCTTCAGCTTACAGTTTTATCCCTAACCAACCTCTGTATTTTTTACTGTTATCTGAAACCACACTCCTTCCCTGGCCTCCTCCTCTGTCTATGTGTGTGTGTGCGTGTGTGTGTGGGTGTGTGTTGTGGAATATTTTAGTTAAGATTAGATGTGTGGTGTGCTGTTAGAAACAAACCTTGCCAGTGGGGTGATAAAATGTTAATTAGTACATTCCAGGAGTAGGACCATACGGCAAGAGATCAAGGGGGAATAGGGGGACCTGGTTTATTGTCTGTTGGCTTATCACACTGACCCTGATGCGGACAGGGAACACAGGAGGGGAAGTGTAAACACAATTTAGGTGATATCTCTGGGCAGATCTCCTGGCGCCAGCCCCCCCCCTTCAACTGTCTTCTTCGTCTGCCTCCGAGGTCACCAGATGGCCCCACGATCAGAGATGGGGCCTGCAAGAAAGGGACACGCCCACCCAGGAAGTCAGATCTTGTCTACTGTACGGTGGAGAACGATCTCCGGATAATTATCTGCTAATAAAGGTGTTTAGTTTGGAAAGACTTGGACCGCGTGGACATTCTCTGATTCGGACTCGGGGGAAGCAGATTTTAACTTCAACAGTGTGTGTGAGGAATACTATTTCCCCTGTCTAGACCATCACTCACCTATTTCCTCCTCTTGCAGTCTAACTATGAAAGCCTCTAATAAGATGTGACTATGTGTGGCGTGTGTGTTTATATAAAGTTGGAAACTAATTCCCTGTTATATTGGGCCTATCCTAGATCCTAACCTAACCAGGGGTCTCCACCCCCATCGTAATCCTCCCCTACATTTTTTAACCTTTGCCTATCCACTTCACTTCTTCCTCCACATTTTCACCCTGCAATCTCTTAAGCCCCTGGCTTCCATTCTGTGTTCTCCGTCTCCATTTTCCACACAATCTCTGTTCACCTACGGTTCCTACAGTACTTGCATACCACCAGTAACAGCAACACGACAGCAACATACAACTAACGATACCACGTGACAAAACAAAGGGACATTTACACACAGTTACCACAACACAGTTACCACAAATAATACACAGATTTTCGGAATTCGGTGCCCTCCGGGGGAGTCTAATCCCGGTAGTTAGGAGCTCTTTTAATATCCTGGCCTGTCACCCAATCTTTTTGGAGTCTGTAGCTCCAGGATTGTCACCTAATAAATAGTTCAGAGGTCCTCAATTCTCCGGGCTTTCTTAGCCCAGCGATCCCTATAGAGACGCCGCTCTATAGAGTCCTCGCTTCCGTCAAAACAAGGTAGGATACGCTACTTCTAGGATCTAAAGTTTGGAGGTCCTCAATGCTCCGGGCCTTCTTAGCCCAGCAATCCCTATAGAGACGCCGCTCTATAGAGTCCTCGTTTTCGTCAAAACAAGGTAGGATTTGCCACTTCTAGGATTTATAGTTTGGAATATCTTAAAATATTGAAGCCAAAATTTGTTCGGAGGTTAGTCCTCGCGGGCCTCTAACCCCTAGTTTGTCCGGAGATGCCACTCCATCCAGGCCGTTAGTTTGGAAATCTTAATTTACACTCTTTGTACTTTTCACAAACGATCTTCAAAATTTGTCTATGGCCAATACGCAGAGTTGTTTTTTTAAAATAGGTTCTGCTCACCTTAATAACTTGCCCGGCTGAAAATCGTTCGGAATTTCCGGAGGCTCTGGTTAAATCAATTGGCGTGAACACTCTCCGATCCCCGGACGAGCTCCCAAGTTGTAGGACTCAAACTACTTCCCCCGAGTCCTGAATCAGAGAATGTACACACGGTCAACTATTTCCAAAGTAAACGCCTTTATTACAGATATATCTGGAGATCGTTCCCCAAAATACAGCCAGGAAGATCTGAAGTCCGTTCACATTTTATGTAGGCCATTCCCCACTCAGTCATTGTATAGAAATTGCTGAGCGTGCTTCCTGTGTGGGCATGTCCCGTCTTGCAGACCCCATCTCTATCCGTGGGGCCATCTGGTGATCTCGGAGGCCAACGAAGAAGACAGTTGAGGGGGGTAGGCTGGCGCCAGTAGATCTGACCTCGGCTAGCTCTTGTTTACATCCTCCTCATTGTCTGCATCTGTGGGTCCAGCTAAAAGGCCATAAATCTGTCTTCCTATACATTCTATGTCCTTGCCTCTAATCCCTTGATTTATGGTCCTACCTCTGAAATGTACTGATTAACATTTATAACCCCCGGCTGGCTATTTCAGAGTATACGCCCTACCGGCACGGTGTGTTTCTAATAGCACAAACCCTTTACTAAAATATTCCACATCGGACATCTTTTCTCAGACTATGTCCAAACAGTATTCATGTGAAGGACAACTACATTGACATGACACAGCATTACAGTTTGACTTTTGCTGCATGTGAGGAGAATGCACACCTCACTGTGAATGCAGACAAGCTAGGGTGGTCAATGTTTGAAAGGTCCAAGGATGACGACAAACTGGCGCTATCCATAGTAGACAAAGCTTTCCTGGCCATTATGGATGGAGAGGTGTGCCAAAATAATGGAAATAGCTGGGTGTCACCTTTACCATTCCGTTCTCCTAGACGGCGTCTTCCAAGCAACAGGGAGCAAGCTTTGAAACGTCTCTACTCATTACGGGGAACTCTGGAGAAAAAGCCAAGAATAAAAGATCGCTATATCAAGTTCATGCAGAGCATGTTAGACCATGATCAAGCTGAGCCTGCTCCACCTTTAGTCAAAGGTAAAGAACACTGGTACCTGCCAACATTTGGTGTGTACCATCCACAAAAGCTGGACCAGATACGAGTTGTTTTCAATTCAAGTGCTGAATATGATGGAACATCTCTCAATAATGTGCTCCTCAGTGGACCAGACTTGAACAATAACCTGCTAGGAGTTCTTCTGCAATTCCGGAAAGATCTGTAGCCTTTACAGCAGATGTGCAGCAAATGTTTTATTGCTTTGTCGTCCGAGAAGACCACAGAGATTATCTTTGGTACCCATGGTATGAGGACAATGACATCAGCAAGAACGTGGTCGAGTACAGGATGAAGGTCCATGTATTTGGAAACAGTCCTTCACCTGCTGTGGCTATTTACTGCATGAGACGAGAATCTCAGAAAGGCGAACAAGAACATGTTTTTGATGCAAGACAGCTTGTTGAGGGACAATTTTATGTTGATGATGGTCTTGCCTCAGTTGGCACACCTGAAGAGGCAATAGATCTCCTCACACGAACCAGAGAGATGTTAGCAGAATCCAACCCGCAACTGCACAAGGTGGCATCAAACAGTAGCCAGGTAATGGAAGCCTTTCCAGCAGAGGATCGAGGCAAGGATCTGAAGGATCTGGATCTTGGAGTAGATCCTCTCCCTCTTCAGAGGAGCCTTGGACCTTCCTGGAAGTTAGAAACAGACAGCTTTACGTACCTGGTGTCTCACAAAGAGAAGCCTTTCACACAAAGAGGTGTGTTGTCAACAGTCAACAGTCTGTACGACCCTTTGGGTTTTGTAGCACCCATAACTATGCAAGGGAAAGCACTAGTTTGAGAACTATCATCTGAACAGAGTGAGTGGGATGCTCCTCTCCTTCCAAAAAGGGAAGCAGAATGGAACCTATGGAAGGATTCCTTAAAGGCTCTAGAAGACTTGCACAGACTGGAGTGCTACACTCTAGTCTCGCTGTCGTCAACACGAAAAAAAGAACTGTGCATCTTTTCAGATGCTTCCACAGTAGCTATAGGAGCTGTGGCCTACCTGAAAGCTGCAGACACTGAGGGACAATACCATGTTGGATTTGTTATGGGGAAGTCAAAATTGGCCCCTCTGCCTGCCCACACCATTCCACGTCTTGAGCTCTGTGCTGCTGTGTTGGCTGTTGAACTATACGAGTTGGTCAGAGAAGAGATTGACATTGAGCTGCACACCGTGAGGACAGTAAGATCGTACTTGGTTATATCCACAACTCCATCAGAAGGTTTTATATGTATGTTTCCAACAGGGTAACTCGGATAAGAAGATCCACACACCCTGACTAGTAGTACTACGTACCAACAGACCTGAACCCTGCAGATCATGCAACCAGGTCAATACCAGCAGCCCAACTCCAACACAGCAACTGGTTCTCAGGACCAGCTTTCCTGTATCATGACGCTTCAGTGGAGACACTAGAATCCAATCCCTTCATCCTCATTGAGCCTGAAGCTGATGACGAGATCCGTCCTGAGGTTATGACTTCGGCTACGATAGAATTCAAATCTACTTCCCCCGAGTCCGAATCAGAGAATGTCCACACGGTCGAAGTCTTTCCAAAGTAAACACCTTTATTACAGATAATTATCCGGAATCAGTCTCCGGCGTACAGCAGAAACAGATCTGACTCTCTTTCACCTGGACCCAGCTTATGTACAGCCCCTCCCACCCCTCAGTCATTGGATAGAATTGGTTGAGTGTGCTTCCTGGGTGGGCGTGTCCCTTCTTGACTTAGAGTCCTACTCATGGAATGTACTAATTAACATTTGATTACCCCATCCTTCTCTCTAAGTTTACCCCCACCGGCGAGGTTTGTTCCTAACAGCACACCACACATCTAATCTTAACAAAAATATTCCACACTACCCAGACATCGGAGTCACAGTTGGGCTCACAACACTGGGAACGATGCTCCAGCAGGAGAACACTTTATCAAACTGTAGCCAGACTCATTCATGTTGCTGCATCCTTCAAAGGGCAGTCAGCAAATGCAGAAAGGAAAAGATGGAATTGTTTCAGAGAAACGTCCAGCATAAGTGAGCTTTCACAAGCCAAGGCTGTGATCATTCGTTCCGTCCAGCACAAGGCCTTTAACAAGGAAGTTAAATGTCAGATAGATAGACGTGCCCCAAGCAAAGCACACTCAAGAAGCTCAATTCAGTTGTTGATAAAGATGGTCTGCTTTGGATAACCTGTTGACTGAGGAAAAGCACCCACTGATAATTCCTCACACCCACCATATTGCCACATTAATTGTGAGACACTTTCACGAACAAGTTGCTCACCAGGGACGACACATTACAGAAGGAGCTATTGTAGGAACTAAAGTTTCCCCCCGGGTTGCAAATCAGAGAATGTCCACGCCGTTCAAGTCTTCCCAAATCATACACCTTTATTACGAATGCGCACCCGGAGATCTGTCTCGCCGGACATGAAGATCTAAAGTCCGTTCACATCGGACCCCTTTAAATAGCCCCCCTTCCCACACAGTCAATGCATGGAATTTGCTGGGCACACACACAATTACATAGAAGTTTGCCGCGCGTGTTTTCTGAGTGTCCGTCTCGTGGGCAGCCCCCAGCCCTGGGGTGAACCATCTGGTGACCCCTTCCAAGGGAGATGAGAATGGTGTTGTTGTGTCCGGCGCCAGGAAGTCTGCCGGACCCTTCTGGCCAGTCCCCCTCCTCTCCTTTTCCTGGGTCACTTGATCAGTCCCATGTGTGGTGGTCAGCCTAAAAG
>JACXGK010010164.1:0-18456 GCA_016801125.1 Novumbra hubbsi | reverse complement strand
GGGGGGGGGGGGGGGGGGTGTTCTTTTTTTGAAGGGGGTGTTTGAACTATGGATTGTCATAGTGTTAGGACGTTGACACGTCACTATCTCACAACATGTGTAGGAGACTTGGGCGATCTCTTGTTAAATATATGATCAACTCTCTATGGGAGTTGGGCTGCTTCATATCTCTCAACAATTGATGTTCTTTAATTCGTTCTTGTTTTTATGTTACTGCGACTGATGGGATTGCTCGCTTTTGCGATTGCAGCTTGGTACTTTGTTTCAAAGCAAATCATGTCACAGATCTACTTTCTTTGTTACTTCATTTAAATATTGAATTGTAATAAAATGTGGTGTGAACCAATCTACGTGTCCTTGAATCTCATTAGAATAGTTGAACTGTTGTAGTTCTTCCAAGAGAGAGGCGATAATAAGGTAGAATTTAAATAAATGTAATGATGTTTTCTGTTACCCCAACAAATAACACACTCCTTTCCTGTGACCAAGTTGTTGTTAGTGCATCATTCCGACAGACACGAGAGACTCATAAAGAAAATTGACAAACAACAGAAATGCCACCGTGGGTAAATACTCGGGAACAAACAGAGACTCGTTGGAAAAAATGTCAAAGGGCTGCCTTGTCTTCCACAATATTTAGATTGGGATCAAGAGATTTCCTCCTTAATTATTATATTCTTGTATATATGACACCGACAGATGGTCCACAAACAAACCATGTTCTAGAATTCAAAACCTTGCTGGAGTAAAAAAAAAAAAGTACTCTGATTTTAGGTGGAAATGCGAATAGAAAATGAAGCTCCATTTTTATTGCCTTTTTGGTTTAGCCTGCATGAGAAGTTAGTGAACAGAATATTTGAACCATTGTGTGTGTCAAACCTCATTGGTTTTGCTTAGTGTGCCGTTCTGCGCCAAAGACTTCCTGCTGTTTTAAAGACGAGACGTGGACAATTTGATGCCACATTCCATAGACACTGTGTCTTTTTAATGAATGGGTAAATGATGAGTGTTAAGACCCTGGTTATTTTAAATCTGGCACAGTAGCCTTGAATTCAAGAACACCCCATAGTGTATAACCAGTGATGGAAGCTAGTTGTGGTTTACATGCAGACACACCTTGGAGACCTATCTGGTGATTAATGTGTTGTCCTTTTTCCCACGGTTGTGTATACAGTGCCTTTTGAGTCCTTTCATTTCTCCACATTGTGTAATGGACTTTATAATTGAATAAGAAAATGCTGTCAACTCTACAAACACAACACCATATAGTGACAAAGCAAAAACACCTTTTTAGAAATGTGTTTCAACTTAAACCTATCATGTGCAAAAGTATTCAGACCCTTTGTCATGACACATTTAGATCAGATGCATCTTGTGTCCTTTGATCAAGCTTCTCTAGAACATCATAGGAGTCCACTTGTGACAAATTCAATTAATTGCACACAACTTTCTACATAAGAGCATGTCAGAGCAAAATCCATTCCATAATGTCCAAGGAGCTCTAAGTGAAAAACAAAAGCTAAAGCATTGAAAGGAGCAGACTGTTTTGTGCCTATAAATAATGAATATTGTGCCTTTAACAAAGCTTTGAATTCTTCCTTGAGCTGAATGAAGTAACCAGGGCCAGGAAAGGGACTAAGAACCCAATGGCCACTCTAACGGAGCTTCTGCATTTTACCGCATCAAACCAAATCAAACTATTAGCCCTGAATGCCAAGTGATACGCCTGGCAAAACACTGGGGTACTTGTCAGCTGGTTAATTCCATTCCTACATTCAAGCCTGGTGATGTGATCATCATGCAGTGGGGATGCTTCTCTGTTAAGACTTATAACGGAGTGAAGGAGGTACGGAGCCAAATACCAAGATTTCCTTGAATAAAACGTGATCCCGATTGCAGAGGACCTCAGACTCGGGTGAAGATATATCTTTCAGCACAACAGAGACAACACTGTAGTGGCTTTGGGACATGTCTTTGAGTGGCCCTGCCAAAGCCTAGATCATTGGAAGCAGAAATTGTTGCCACAAAAGTACCAGTTTTTGTCTAATGAGAGCAAAATAAAGTAGTAGCCTAAACGTAACACACTATGTTTGGCGCAAGCCTCCTGAGAACATCATGTCTACCATGGTGGTGGTGGCCGGCTATGGAGATGCTTCTCTGCGTAAGGGCCTGGAAAGTTTGTGACGATAGAGGGCAAAATGTATTCAGCAATGTACAGAGAGTTTCTGGAAAAAAACTGTCTGCAAGAGACCTTAGGAGAAGATTCACCTTCCAGCAGGGCAGTGACCCAAACATGTAGCCAAAGCCACACTGGAGTGCCTTTAAGATGAATAGGTCAATCTACTGGAGTGGCCCAGTAGAAGCCAGGACATCAATCAGATTGATAATTTGAAAATCGCTGTTCACAAAAAGTCCACATTCAACCTGTCCGTCCTTGAGAAAAAAGGGCATAAATGTCTAATGTCATATGTGCACAACTTTTTAAGACATACCCAAATAGACACATGTCTGTAATGACTGCCAAAGGTGCCTCTACCAAACATTGACTAAAGGGGTGAGGACTTATGCTATCATTTATTTCGTGCACTTTTTTTTCTTAAAAATGTAGAACTATTTCTGTACTTGATTTGTTTGGATAAGTGGCAAAAGTCTTGCTTAAATCCAGTATTATTTAACGTTGTAGCACAATATAATGTGGATTAGTCCAAGCGGACAAACAGACAGCCGCTCTATGTTATCATAATAATAATAAGTCTGGCATGGGTACATAAGGAAGTATATTTTTCATCACATCCAGCAGATCCCATTTCATCTATGTTATACTTGCATTCTTACCTATAAATCCACATAGTAAGAAATCCACAAATGTGCCTTGTTTTTATGGAAAAACATGGAAATGCAAGTCTCCCAAAGAAAGAGAAAGCAAAGAGTGAGATAGTGGGATGGATACAAAGCCCCATCCGTTACGGAAGAATGCGCCGCTTAAATCACTAAAGACTAGCAGTGCAGGCCCCTGTTTTATCAGCAAATCCTGGCCATTACAAGTAATGCCAGGCACAGCCTGTGACATCCCCAGCCTTGCTCTGACACCATTACATGGCTTTAGCTTCAATGGCAGACTGTGTCAATGGTGGAACCCCATAGCCCGTACCTAATGTTATGGAACCAAGCCCCTCCGTGTAATGAGAGGTCAAGCAGTTGGTTGATTTTGAGGACGTGAACATTGGATGAGTTTATTTCGTGTCACTTCTTTCTGCTTTCCATCTGAATTTTTTTTTTTATCTGAATATAGCTTTAGCCTGGTATGCACGTACAGTATGTCCTAAAACACCTATTTCAGGCTGTCATCTTTTTATTATGAGTCCTCAAAGGATAGACAACTAAGGCCTTAAACAGGATTACAGCAACCCACGCTTGGTTCCCAAATGGTTCACAAAGAGATAGTCTCTCTCCACTTGCACGTCACTTTTCAGCATGACAGACTAAGCTGTTGTTGTGTCTGTCAACAACAGTGAAGTAGTAATTGTGAGATTACTAGTGTGTGTCCTTGCCACTCCCGTCTGATCTCCGAGGCCTCCCCGTTACTGACACACCAGAGTGGGACGTAGCCAATGACGACACACCTCAACAAAGTGTGGCTTTTGGCCAATACCACCTGGAAAATACTGAATATGTGTAGTAAAGAAGGGGGTCTTACAAAATATTTTGGGGCATTTTAATAAAATTCGAACGGTAGAAAAAACTTTGGCCAATTTAATGAAATACAATGGACCTTATTTTGAATGGAAACCTGGAGATGATATTCAGGAGGTACTAAGTGGGATTGGGACTTCCAGGTGCTACACCTGTTATCAAATGTTGTTAGTGCACATTTCTATGTATATATTGATGTAAAATAGGAAAGATGCACCATCCTGCTCTTATGTCTTTGTCTCATGGAGGCGTGGTCATCTCCTAAAGCACATCAACAAACTAATTCAGTGGGGCGAATTGTGTTGCATTCATGTCATGTTGGTGCGATCCAGTTCAGGGACATGCCTTGTCTATGTTTGGACAAAAGACTATGAGTGTTCATGTTCTCTGAGCTTGGAAATAAAACATTTACCATCCTCGGGTGTTAGTGATAAGATCTTATGATATAATTATTATATAATTAATTAAAAGGTTCTTCAAGTTTGTGACATGTTGCCAACATAAAACAATTTTACACAGGAAATGTGTCTTGTTTAAAACAAAAACAAAATTAAGTGAATGTTTCAAACAACCTTCTTATGGCCAGATGCATTGCTATTGTCAGACAAATTCAGCCCAGAAAATCTCATTTTGTGATTACGTAACCAAGGGAAAATGTTTTTGTTTGCTGACTGCGGTAAGTTAATACATTACTTTACATATGTTCTACCTCCTTAGGTTGTTAAACCAAATACTTTTTTGTTAGATATTGTGGCTAGTAAGCTTGCCACAAAAGCTAAAAATATGTTTTAATTAATATTACATTATGTAGATTTATCTTTTTCTTAGGACCTTTTAAACTAAATGTGCATGGAGATGAAGTTGCTTAGAGCTGTTTGAACATTTCTAAGATCAGGCCGATTGTTCTCAGACCACTGAAAACTGAAAAAAGGGTTTCAAGAGCATTTTCCCCAAACACAATCTTAAACATTTTCAGAGCCAAGAGTTCTATCTTCTTATTTGTGTAAAATTAACTTGAAAGGCCGTAAGATGAGATAGGGAGTCTATGATGATGGCCTAAATGCAGATAAACCCCTCTTCTCAACTGTTCACTCAACAGCATCATTTCATGTGGTTGGTGGATGGTGTGGGTTGAGATAGCATTCACAGCCTTCAGTGTTTACCCCGTAATCCTGGGGAAAAACGTCTCATGCCAGGGGAATACTGTCTTTCTTCAGATTCCCAAACCGTGCATCCATTAGTGGCTGAGAATTGCCAGGAACCTCCAAATACATTATTATAACAACGGCATGCTAAACTGTTTCACAATTCTATACGTATTACAATGCAGTGCTGTCACTGTGTTTTTAGTCTGTAGTTATAGTCTATAGTAGTTGTATGTCCCAGTGGTTAATCGCCATAAGTCTAATGCTGAGGGACAATGTAGAGCATGAGATAATAATAAAATATTGCCCAAAGTATACCATATTTTACAAAAAAACATTTAATGATACCTAACTATCAACTTTGTTCAGTAGCATGCGGGCACCATATGAATTTGGAGGGATTTAGATCAGATTATTTTAC
Organism: Novumbra hubbsi; assembly: GCA_016801125.1. Classification (NCBI taxonomy): domain Eukaryota; kingdom Metazoa; phylum Chordata; class Actinopteri; order Esociformes; family Umbridae; genus Novumbra; species Novumbra hubbsi. The sequence goes on along the minus strand of JACXGK010010164.1, from coordinate 13,197 downwards.
TGTGAAATTTACTGGGACTGTTCGAATCATTATGAATTAGCTCATTCAAAGGTTGTATTTATTAGCAAATTATGAGTCATGGATTCCTAGCTACCTTCACTGATGAAATTCTTAACATTTAATAAATGATACTTAACAAAGGGTTGTGGCCATACTCACTCTCTCCCACGTTTTTACACAAACCAGACAAAACAGAACTGTTACACCATCAATATGTTGTTCAACTGAGCCAAAGGTGGGCCTGCACACGTCTGTCTCTATGGTTACGTTTTCACAATGCTGCTTCCTAACTGTGCCTATATTATTGCCACCCACTTAGCTCTAGTTTTTAACAAGTCAACAGGGAATTAATATAAAATGACTATGAAGATCGTTTCTTTCAGGCAAAGCCTCGAAGGTATGATGAACTTGAACCATGTTGAAACACACATTTAATCCTAATACAAAGGATTTATACATGAATGTGAAATTCTGGCAGGACGTGGAGAGTTATCTTACCACACAGATTGAAAACCCACAACCTGCCAAACATCCAGACTAGCTACAACGTTCCAGAGAAAGCAGGTCTTCTCGAGTGAGCTGAAATGTCTTCTTGTCATGTTTGCTTATACTTTTTGAATCACAAAGAGAGCAAATTTTAGCTAACGGTTGATTCGGTTAATATCCTTCCTGGTCCCAAGACACAGAGATATAAAATGTCGCCCAGCTCTTGAGGCACAGACCACCCCCTAACCCCACCCCAGAAATGAAAAATAATAAAAAATTAGCTGTTTGTTAGAACCGCCGTGTTGGCTAGAAGCTGCAAAAGATGTGTTAAAACAAACACACACCTCCCCCCCATGCCTCCAATAATATGCCCCTCAATCCCCTTCCCCAAACACAACTCTATATATCCTGGTTATATTAGTTAGAATGAAAGCCTCTCATATTAAAGAAACGTCCATGGTTAAATTGATCATATTTGAGGTTAAACTAAATTAACGTGGCTGCGCGGAGAGCATAGCTAACGAGACCCCTGAATAGGACGAAACCCCCAGATGGGTGCTAAAGCTAATAAGCCCACCAACCACTAATCTTTTAAACAAACCAACTATGTGGGTCTGTCCTCTCTCCTGTGATAAATAATGTAGATTTTGCCAGGCCCTCAAATGTCTTTTGACTTTTGATTTGCTGGCAGAGTTCAATCTGGTCTCCAAACATCTCTTTTTCAGTTTCCCCTCCCTCCCCTATTGGTTTCCTTTAATTAGTGGCATTGAAGGTGGGGGGGGGGGGGCTGCAAATTCTGAAAACAAACACTACCTTAAAGGGGAGGATATGGTTGGATGCAGCCAGTGCCATCGCACAGCCGGGGAAGACACATGGTGTGTGTAAACACCACTAATTGCATTAGATCCCCCTGGCACGAAGGGTGATTCTGCCTCCGTCCAATGGAGCGTCAGCGCAGATCCATTCTTCCCCAAAGCCGAGTCTCCCGAATGATTTCAACGATCCAGTCGGGGAGCACCACTACCTAGGAACTGTACTGTCAATATGTGTGTGTTTGTGGATGGGCATGGCGTGTCCTCGTAGGAGTTGGGCAGCGTGTGTTTGCTCACGTCAAGCACAACCTACTGTACTTCTCATGTTGATCGTGTCATTCCTCGGCCCACATCGGGGAAATAGGAGCATGGAGAATGGCCCCGCTAAGAATATTAGCCCGTCATTGATAATTGGGAGAGTATGCATTTTTTACTGTTTTATTGAAATATCTCATTTTTGTGTAGGTTTTGCAAGAAGTCATTATCTAACATGTTTGACCTTTCTGTCACATCTCAGTGAAAGTCGTCTTTTAGTGGATTCATGTACTGGACTCACAAAGCGCCCACTAGAGGGCCTCATTATATCCTGAACCATACACCTTACGGAATTATCTTCACAAATCTGTCGCTAGTTTCCACTATGACAAATATATAACTACAATGTAAAAATGTATTTGTATGCGCTTACTGTAAGTCGCTCTGGATAAAAGTGTCTGCAACCTGAATAAAAACCTGTAAAAATATTGTTCAGTGTGTGAAGGGACGCTACATGATCTAATGCATGCGTCCAAGATAATCTGTCATCTCTCTAGTGCCAAACCTATGGATAGCCTAAGACAGGACTTCTTTTTGTTTGTTTCCTAGAAAGAAAGGTTTCCTCCTTCAAATGATTAGGACTTAAGAAAAAATATGTGTTTTGTTTGGGATCATAGGAAGAAGAGACAGATACATTAATGTAGGTATCCAGTGTTGGACACTATAGACACTAAGGTGATTTTACTGTCAACCAATTATACATTTTTAATGCATGTTACAGAAAGGCAATTTGGTACGTTTAACACCAACATATTTAATATTTCAAGAATAATTAAAATATCACAAACGTTTTTCTTGGTACCCACCCCCTACACACACACACAGTAAGTAATGTTACTCCACTAAAACAAACAACCAGGGGAGAAAGAAAAGAGCCAGCGCAGCAAGATCCCCCATACTGATCTTTCAAGTCAAATCCCCTAATTCAGGTGCCAGAACACCCTGTAAACCAGCCCTGCTCCATCTCCTCTTTGCCTCCCAGAAACCAACCAGCCACACAGACAGACTGACAGACAGTCCCATCCTGTCAAAGGGCCTGTCCTAATCCTCGTACCCAGGGCCTTCATCACAGGCATCCCCACCCTGCAGCTCCTGTGTCCTGCCCTAACAGGCTACACACCCTCCAGCCAGATGGAGGGGGGGGGGGAACACCCACCATCACAGCCGTCTGAAAGGTTAACTGCTCTTCCAAACACCCCCCCCCCTCTGTGGTGGGATGGGTGTGGTGGTTCTGCGACCTGTGGAGCCAAGCCACTCTGTGGGTGGTGAGGTGGTCAGCTCTGGACTTGCCCTGCGGTAAGGAGCCGTCCATTCCACTGAGGGATCCTGCGGCTTTGATACCTGTCTCACCATGTGCTATCCCGCCATGCAGGGAGGCAGCTATATAGTCATCCCTCGGCTCATTAAGGTAGGAGCTTTAGCGGCTAAGAACCAAGGGATGATGGATCTGAGCTCCCACCACTAATTGAGCTATTTGAAAGAGGAAGAAACCGAAAAAAAAAGAATCTTGCCTAATGACAGGTTGTTATGTTGCGCAATCTTTGAAGGAAGGTGGGAAAGGCTATGCTTAGGGGAGAGAAAAAAGAAAAGACAAAATAAGGTGAAAACATGATACCACTGAAATGTTGTATTTTAACCGTATGAATCTAAATGGCCCATTTTCCTCATAATGTATATTGTCGAATATTGGTATAATTAGGAGGTTCATTTTCATAACATTGTCCAGAGCCAGAACAGGCAATTCTGCTAAACGAACGAGTTGTGTTCATAAAAACAGCAGGCCTAATACTGGAGCCTTTTGTAGGTCCAGTACTCAAAAGTAATTTGTTTCTTTTTTATGTTTTAACAGGGAATCTTTTTTTATAGTATTTCGTTAACTGTCGGTTGGCTTGAAGCTAGGCTCAGAATATTATTAGACTACAATATTTGAACAGAATATACATTACCTTAAAATGAAACGTAAATACACTTTTTTAACTTGCACTATCAACGTGGAAGGTGTATAAACTCTCCGACATTGTTTACTTGCTAATGACAGGGAACTCTCTTACGAACAAGTGTTGTTGCTGGTGATAGTAGAATAATTAAAGTGCCGATGTGCATTTTAGTTTAGGTTTTAGTTGCTTTTAAAAAAAACATCTGTTCATACATGAAGTAGGACCGCTCACCAATCTGATTCCACTCCAATGCACATCATGCAAGACATTGTCTGACATCAGTACACCCTCAATAGACCCTCGGTTTTCGTGTTTCAATGCTAATCAAACACCACTAGAGGGAGCAACGGTGCACCAAATCACACAGACCATTGCCTGGAGTTCAGGAAACTGCTGTGTGACCTCCCTTTTGGCTTTTGCACAAGCGTCCCAAAGCTGAGGTAGTTGATATATAGGGTCTAAGGGTCAAATAGGCCCTCTGGTGGCCCCCTACAGCCAGACAGCAAAGGTGAATTGTACATTTTTTATAGTTAAATAATAGTTAATTAACAAAGTTGACTTTTATAAGGGAACTAAGGGAGTTCCCAACCATGCCAGTATGCAATGTCATGCACAAGAATGACAAAATCAGAATTTAAGACATGACACACGACAAATGAAATTAATTTTGTTTTTTTAAATTGCATGTTTCTTTATAATTTGCATCATTCATGTTGCTACAGTGTCCTGAAGCTGATGGCATATGTTGATATCCTCGCCACTTTTTGACCCTTGCCATTTTTAGGTCCTTTCACACCAGTTGGCACCCTGCGAACTAACTCAATAAAACATTACAAACAATGCCTGGACACACTGTAAAGAATTCAATTAATTTTTTATTAATTAATAAAAAAATGACACCATTTAAATATAATTACTTGCTCATTCTGAGACCAATGTTTCTTTTACTTATGAGCCCTAAATGACAGAAGATAGACAATACATTTAATACAAATATGTCACAACATTTAATTCTAATCTTTTTAAATAAAATTGGTAATCACAAACAATCTCCTAAATCTGCCTTAATGTCCCCATAATTATACACTTGTTGTTGTTAACATATACATGGATGTGTATAATGTGGAGGGAGAATACATCTGTGATTCATAATATATGGGCCTATGTGAGAGTTAGCAACCTCCTAAAACCCCCAAACCAAATCCTGAAAATATGCCATAATGGAAGTGCCGTCGAATTTCACAGGTTCAGATTAATGCTTTGAAACGCTGCCCCAGTAATCTATGACCAGGAGTGAGTTATATCTCTGTGGTCTGGTAAAGATGTGCTTAAAAATATTCACCCTGGAAAACATATAACATTTCATGACATCAAGACGTGGGTGCAATGAAAGCAAAATAAATCTGGCATCCCCTTCACCTATACAGGGCCATTCCTTGACCAGATGACTCTATTGTCAGGCAGAGATGTTCCCAATAAAGCTGTCTGACCTAATGGTTTAAGGATCCTTTAGCAGGAGATGGGGATGAGGGGTCCAGAATGTCCATTCCCTCCCTGGGAATGTTTTCACAAAGACCCTCAGAGTAGGAGCGATGACGTAGGATCAGGTCCCAGTGTTTCTGTACGTTGTTTGATGAGATCTAAATGGCCAAAGAGGGCCTAGATACATGGAGTTTTTTTTAACACCTCCCTGTTCTGAAGATCGGTAAGAAAGTGTTTTGCAGTGGCCAACCCAATCAAGGCAGCAGGAGCATCTGTGAAGGAGCCCCGGATATTCGCCGAGACGGAAGCAATCTGGAGAGAAACGCGTCTACATTTTGTCATTCCTTGTCTGTTTACGCTGGTGGTGAACTGGAGTCCTTAACCCAGGGTAAATGTTCAAGGGTTTCATGGCCAATGCAGCTAGGCTCAGTGCTGTTCTTAGACATATCTTGATCTTCCATGGCTACCATCAAAGGCTATTCTTAGATGAGGTGAAATGCAGAGCATGTGGACACAAGACTTAGCTGTGGCATTATACCAGGAACCCAGAGATTCCTTATTGTTTGGTTGTAAATGTGGTGATTTGAACCCAGAGTGCTGATTGGCTCGCTGGAAGCCTTGGAGGTTTGTGAGCATAAACAAGGAACCTTCACTAAATCTTCACAAAATGGGATCTTTAATAAAACATTTGTGTAATAATTCTAGTACTAATGTATTAATCTGCAGTAATATTGTAATGTTGGTGGTTTATATTATTCCTCACCCCCCGTGATATGCTGTGATATTAGATAACAGATTAAACACTTTTCTTTAACTAAAATTGCCCCAATAAATTACTGAAATTGCCCCAATGATTGGACAGCAAGGTGCTCCTGCATTCAAGTTATTAGATAAGTAAAAATGAAAAGATTTAATGAAACATGGACTGTTCATGTTGATGCATTTGTCAAGGTACAGTAAGGAAAATAAAAACGTGCCTCAGTTTCGGTCCAGCATAAAGAAATGCGGCCTTCTCACTTGGCTTATCCGACCATGTCAGTTATTTTGTTATCCGTGCTCTTGTCAGCACAGCGAGCTCACAGCGCCGCCAAACAGATCGTCAGTCACCCACTCAGTCACACTGCAATCACAGGGTGCTCGGTATTGCATGTCGCTGGGCATGTAAAGATATGCGACATGTAAAGATACACAACGGGCCTGTGCTGGACTCAGGGCCACGGCACGGTCGCTGTCCGGGAATAGCCCGGCTCAGGCCCCTGTCGTTGACGGAAGGATAGTGAGTGTAATGAGCTCTTGTGGCCGGACCTCAAGGTGCGGAGATGGAGATGAATAGTTCTGGAACTCTGGACCTTCTTGGTATTTCCCAGAGTTCCGAGTGCAAGAGGAGGGGCGGTTCTCGAGGGACTGTGGGGGTATTTACCCCAGGAGAAAGTATGTGTATGTTTGTCTGGTGTCTATGTGAGATAGTGTGTGTGTGTGTGTGAGAGAGATGGTTTGGGTATGTATATCTGTGTGCGTTCATGTGGCTGGGTGTGTGTAAACTTCACAAAACCACCCCGACGACAGGTAAAAGACACAGCTGACACGACCTGTCACCCAACCCTTCCACTCCCAGAAAGCACCGTGGCTAGAGATTTGCACTCAGCCAAATTGGCACCGACGTCCACTGTCTGGCCCCGTCTGATGGTGGGAAGGAGCTATCAAAGCCCCCCAGCAATGCCCGACAAGGGGGTATATATGTGGTGATAATGGAGCCTTGATGAGGCTTAATGACACACTCTTTGCACTGTCAGGACATTAATATGCTTATGAAGTGCCCTGTCGTCGGGCAGGTTCGAGCCAGGTGGACTCTGTGCTGATCCAGGGGTGCAGACACATCACAGTCAATCATGCTTACACAAACAGGGGCCGGTTTCCTTTCAACAGGACGGGACATGCAGGTGGACCTTCTTATGACGCTGTCTCTCGTAAGAGGGTTCCTCGCGTCAAAACACATGTCTCGTGTAGTACAACTTCTTAGGCGATTAGGGAAAAGTGCCTTGCTCAAGATAAGCTATTTGAACCTGCAACCTGTCGGCAACGCACTACTCTATCCCACCAGGTTAACGGCCACCTAGTGCAATGTAATGTATTCTTAATGCTTTGTAAGAGCAACGTATATCTCACCCACACTGTAATACTGTTCATATACATATATATATATGTCTCACTCCTGTCCGTGACCTGAGTCCAGGGCATAATGGAACCAAGGCAGTGTGGCCCTGGAGGAGATACTATGACTCGGGTGAAGTAACTGAAGACAGTCTTCCCCTAATCTAGTTTCATAATGTGTCTTGGAGCGCCACAAAGTTCACCCATGCGCCTGATTTCCATGCTACAAGTCAGAAACTTAGAGTGGAAACTGGTTCAGGGAGGGAGAAAGGCAGGGATTGGAAAAGATAGATGGAGGAATAAAAGATTTGTTAGGGAAAGGCAAGGACAGAAAATTACCATCTAAATGAACTAAACAGGGAAACACATTAGCCTAGGAACTTTACAATGCATCAAATGAATGATCTGGTATAAATAGACATTCTAGAACTCACTTTCTGCCAATGGGCAGTACATATTTAAAAATGTGTCTGTATCTGCAGGCTTTCATAAGGACAGGAAAATAATTCTAGAAATGCATTATTTATTATTTAAACAAACATGGAAAATGTATTCCAAATACAGTGGTGGTATGTTTGTACTGTAGGTCTAGTGCACAACAATATGTGACTCTTTGTGAGGGCCTGTAATTCAGTTTGAATAAACCTCCTGGCTTTAGCTGTACTAACTGTTAGCAGTGTCAGATTAAAATTCTGCAACGCCCGACCCGAGGTTTATCTTTCGCAAATAACTGTGAAATTGCTTGGCATGAAGTCCCCCTCACACTCAGCTTTAAATTGAGATGTCAAGTGTACGAGCTGCTCAGTTATCCGGAGCTTGGTTGGCTGAATTTGTGCCGGGATTCCTGAGGGGTCTGGGGACCAAAATCATGGGTAAGAGAGAATAAGCTCCTAAATGCAAAAACATACCCTAAAACATACCTAAAAACATACCCCAAAATCATAGGCACCATACCATAAAAACATACACAAAAAACATACCCCAAAATCATACCCTAAAAACATACACAAAAAACATAACCCAAAATCATACCCTAAAAACATACACAAAAAACATACCCCAAAATCATACCCTAAAAACATACATAAAAAACATACCCCAAAACATTCCCTGAGGTCGTACCCTAAACCTAACCTGACCTGCTCAGCATCCTCAGTGATACAAATAGACCAATGAAGAGTTTTCTCCACTTCTCCTGAAACTCTCTCAGACCATGATTCTATGAATGTATTTATTAGTTTTTTCATCCATACTCTGAAGTGGCTATATACACAGAAGAGGCTATATACACAGAAGTGGCTATATACACAGAAGTGGCTATATACACAGAAGTGGCTATATACACAGAAGTGGCTATATACACAGAAGTGGCAATATACACAGATGTGGCAATATACACAGACGTGGCTATATACACAGAAGTGGCAATATACACAGAAGTGGCTATATACACAGAAGTGGCAATATACACAGACGTGGCTATATACACAGAAGTGGCTATATACACAGACGTGGCTATATACACAGAAGTGGCAATATACACAGACGTGGCTATATACACAGAAGTGGCTATATACACAGAAGTGGCTATATACACAGACGTGGCTATATACACAGAAGTGGCTATATACACAGAAGTGGCTATATACACAGACGTGGCTATATACACAAGTGGCAATATACACAGAAGTGGCTATTTACACAGACGTGGCTATATACACAGAAGTGGCTAAATACACAGACGTGGCTATATACACAGACGTGGCTATATATACAGACGAGGAAGGGATGTGATGGGAGGGAAAAAAGGAGAGAGTTGTAGCTGCTCTTGTATTAATGCTTATGAACCAGAAGAACCAGGGCTTACAAGATGTCGGAACTTGTCTAGAACCTCATGTCTAGAACCTCATGTTTAGAAACCTCATGTGTAGTAACCTTTGACATCAATGGAGAGCCCTTATCCTTAACATAGACCGTTACACGTGCAGTGACAAACACAGTTAAACACACACCCTATCAAACACACACAGGGACACGCGCAAACTCTTTTCTATACAACATGCATGTGACGGAAACATCCTGAGCACATGGCGACGTGAACCTGATCAGCCAACGTCCAGGTGAATAAATCCCAGAGACACACTGAGCGTTGTCATGCATGATTTCAGGATTTCATGAAAGAAATATTTTAGGAAACCAAACTATGAGAAATGTTTATGAGGATTGCTTGTTCTCAATGAACTGCCTGTCTTCCACTCGCCAATCAGTGTTGATCGTCTTGACTGTTTTGTTTTGAGGTTTCTTTCAGTGCTGATCCCCTTCTAAGCTGCATTCAATCACACTTAAATGGCCCGGCTCTTCCTACCAGAAGAACCGGCAAAAACCTTTAAGTCTGCGGCTAATGCCGGTTTAGTTCTCTCCCTCCAAACTCTGTCGCGCTACAACTTAATGCTAGAGAAGCTCACGCTGGGAGGCCAAGCTGGAATCAAGGCTCGGGTCCAGACACTGAGCGCCACTTTTAGTTTCCCATTTTGTCCTCCCCATTCTTTGTCCCGCACTCCCCTTTGTGGGTCACCAAACCCTGGGACAAAGCCCCAGTCCTCCCCCAAACACGGGCCTTACAGAGCCCAAGAAAGCCCCACCGCCACCACACTCAGGCCAACACAGAAAGACAACATACTCCACAACCCCCCAACCCTCCCCCTTTCCCGGTTGTCCCCCCTGCCCAGCCTCTACCATAATCCAATCAGCAAGGCCTTTGCTTTCTAATATAGTACTGCTCTCATACTTTAACTCTATCCCGCAGCTGTGCCGGACTACTCATTGGCAAGATTAGGGGCTCCTGCAATTCCTCTGATCATGCATTTCAATATGAATGGGACCAGTGAAGGGGTGGATTATGCCTTGGTTACATTGGAAATCCCATGCCGTCCTTTGATGCCCCCCAGGTTTGAACAGCGAGGTTGGAGCCCGCCTGGTCACGTGGTACGGCGGCAGCGCCACCTGGCAGCGCCCTGTTTGCTCATATGTGCTCATTAAACATGCCATGCTGGCACCGCAGCCCGCGGGCACCGAGCGGGCCAATTGCCGGGCCCCTGCCGGGACCAGATGGCGCCGCCGCTCCAGGTGGGGCCGTTGCCGCCATGGAGCGGCTTGCTGAGGTCCCTGAGTGAGTGGCCAGGCGCGGGCAGGACACTGGGCAGAGTGTGTTTCCAAGCCGGGAAGTTAAACAAACAACGACACATTCCGGTCTTCTTTTTTTCTCTCGCTGTCACACACACACACACACACGGGCACATATAGGAGCAACCAAACAAACACTGCACACCCCCGCGCGCACACAAACACTACCGTTCCAATATTTTGGGTCACTTAGCAATGTCCTGGTTTTTCATGAAAATATACATGAAATTTGTTTATATTAGAAATACAGAAAAACAAAATCATAATTGCGTCCTTAAAGTTTCGCTTGCAGACCTTTGGCATTCTAGTTGTCAATTTGTTGAGGTAATCTGGAAACCCCATGCTTTCTGACGCACCTCCCAAAAGTTGGATTGGCTTGATGGGTTTTTGTTATGCACCATACGGTCAAGCTGCTCCCACAACAGCTCAATAGGGTTGAGATTCAATGGCTTTACTGGACACTCCATTATAGACAGAATACCAGCTGACTGCTTCTTCCCAAAATGGTTTGGGTGTGTGGTTTGGTTCATTGTCCCGTTGTAGGAGGAAAGTTTTGGCTGGTTATTGCAGAATGGAGTGATAGCTTTCCTTCTCATAGATTCCTTTAACCCTGTACAAATCTCCCACTTCACCAGCACCAAAGCACCCCCAGACCATCACATTGCCTCCACCATGCTTGCAAGCACACCTCCAGTATTTATTCATCTGTGTCTCAAAATGTTGTTTAGATTTTTCTTTGCAACTCTGTCTAGAATGCCTGCATTGCAAAATCGCCTGCTCATGGTTGACATTGAGACTGGGATACTATTGAATGAAGCTGCCACTTGAGGACCTGTGAGGAGTCTGTTTCTTCCCATACAGAAAATAAATATATGCGTGTAACAAAATGCATGTAGAATGTATGATGAATATGTGTCAATTACATTTAATTTTATTCCAAATACATTTCAGGTATGAAAATGAAGTTCACCTTTTATTCTGAAATGTATTTATAACTTTAATATTTCAAAACAATTTATGTTCTCAGTCAAAAATGACACCCAAATAAGAAATATTTTATCATTTCAAAGCCGTCCTGAAAATTACTATACCTTTATTTCAGGAACTCAAAATTAGAACAATATCTTTTTTTTAGCAAAACACAGAGGCCTTGATATTGGGCCTAGCAAGGACTGTGGGGTCCTGTAAGTGTAACCCAAGGATGGGGTCTTTACTGAAATCAATATTGATGTTATGGCCAATAATTTAAACCGATTTTCAAAACAAATGCAATGCACTTGTCTTCACACAGTGAATATACAAACAACACAGTGAATATACAAAGTGCACACAATGTTTTCAAATGTTTATTATTAGTGACCTATTGATGACATCCCCTTTAAGTGTTGAAATACATATTACATTATTACATACATACACAATTACAAATGCATGTCACCTTGCAGTCACCAGTATACTCTTACGTACTGTAACAACCTTGGTAAAGCCACTCTCCCTTCTAAAGGTGATATTCCTGTTTGAAGCAGTGGTTAGCACGCTCAATTTTTACTCAAACATCAATCGCTCGTGACACGGTCTGCCAAACCCCACTGTACTATATTATCCAAATGTATTGTATATAGTTAGTATGGATTTTGTAATTCATTGTCAAATGCATCTACAATTCTTTTTTAATAAATCGTTTATCCATTTGGTAATATGTTTGTAAATGTGTTCTAAATGCATAAATCAAATATCCTGAAATACATGAATTGGCCATTCTTGTTATTTGTTATGTATCCCCAAAATGTTTTAAAACTATAATTTATTTGTCAGTTTAATGTATTTAATTTCAATGTGGGATAGATTAGACACTAATGTATTTGTCTTCTTTCTCGTTTGTGTTCCTGGGCCTCTCTAGAGCCAGTTTGCGCCGTTCTGTGAAAGCAGTAACACAAGCAGTGTTGAGCCAGACCTTCAGTTTCTTGAACATTTCTCACATAGAATGGCCTTCATTTCTCAGAAGAAGAATAGACTGATGAGTTTAAAAAAAAAAAAAAAAATCTGGGAATTATGAGCCTGTTATCGAACACACAATTGCTGATATTCCAGATACTCAACCAGTCATTTTTTCAGCACAGTGCAGTTTTCAGCTGTGCTAACATAATTGCAAAATGGTTTTCTAATGAACAGTTATCCTTTTAAAATGCAAATATTGGAAAAGCAAACGAAACGTGCCTTTGAATCACAGGATTGTTGTGACGCAAAACTTTTGGTAGGTGGTGTACATTTAACCTAGCTATCTAAAAGTCAATAGCCCTTAAAAAATAATGAAGCCAGTTTTATTAATCCAAACCTTGAACTTAACCTGAACTTCAATCCAAATGTACAATGTACCCTACACTAACAGATACGCCAAAAACATCTAACTATCTCTATAGCGAAAAAAGAAACATACACCTGTAACTCAATGATTTAACCCCAGTTTAGAGCCATTTTAGTCCCCATTTATGCAATAAAAACCTGTTAACACACACACACCGGTCCATACACCCCCTTATAGCCACATGGACACGTGTGCATTCTCATAAACACACAAATAGTGAGCATACTCAGAAGTGCAAACACACACACAGGCCACACACCAAACACTTGTTACCACACACACTGACAGCCATCCTCAAGCCCCACTAGCTTTTCATTAGACCCGCAGACCAGTGCCGCCTGCTCCTCTGGCTGTCCGGGTACCTCCAGGGGCCAGGGACCAATTGTGACTGAAGTACTAGAGGTGATTAATATTTGTTTTTCTTTCTCAGTGGGAGAGGAAGACCCAGATGATCCAGTGTGACCCC